>CANYLF010163366.1:0-24710 GCA_948193215.1 Bocquillonia castaneifolia
TTTAGAATCATTGTTTCACCTTAAGAACACCTTAGAACTTTGACGGAATGAATTCAGAAGAACAAAAAAACCGAGTTTGATCCTTAAATAGCCATATGAATTAGATTTATTGCATTCCCGAGGAATCAAAACTCCTGAATTTTTAGAGCTTAGCTAGAGAGTAGGCTCTAAAAAGTTCAAGCTTGATATTTGTCAACAGAGATCATTATTTGAATGCTTGTTGTTGGTAATTGGTGAGTTGTGAGTGAGTGAAAATGGTTGAAAGAGGCTCCTATTTATAATGTTTAGGTAGGGTTTGATTTGTAAACAAGCAAGAGTTTGATTTGATGTCAGAGTATTTAATTGATTCAATTCTAGAAAATTCCTTTCCAAAAATAGTACAATAAGATCTGGAGATTATATTTGATGAAAAAAAAAAATCCAACCTTCCAAATTTGCAAAAATCAATTGAAAACCTTCCAAAATTCAAGAAATCATATTAAATATCTATTTAATTTTGATTTTAAATGTTTTAGGAAAGTAAATCTACTGTGTTTAGGGGTTGAGTAGCTACCAAGTCAATCTAAATGGGTTTATGTTTTAGAAAATAAATTTGGGCTTGTTTCGGGCCTAAGTTTATCTAGTTCTTTGTTTTTGGGCCTAAACTAGAGAAGCATTGCCCAAGTTTGAAGTGTGCGCCTCAAGCCAAGCTTGTGTGCCTCAAGTTAGAGGAGCATAAATAGAGGCGCACACCTTTAGGCTGAGGAGCAGGCCCAATTTCTAACTCCTTGGTCCATTTTGTGATGATTTGGCCTATTTCAAAGCCCCAAACCTCACTGAATCGAAGCATAAACTCTGAATTAAGGCCCAAAACATTAGAGTTCGGCATTGAAATTCATTTTCAGTTTAAAGCCACTTTAAACCCATTTAAAATCATTAAAACCCTAGTTGAAAACACATTTAGAAATTCTTCATCATTTAAATAGTGTACCCTGAGCAACAGAGTTACTACTCATCATCATTTGGGCTTCGAGCCACCCCTATTTCCCTTACATCCAAAAGTTAAGTGTCTATAATCCCATAATTTCTCTTTGCAGGCATAGTCCCTTCCTTTGTCCAATGATGATATGTCATGACATAATCAAAGATGTTGCACAATTGCATGTGCCACAACAATCTGCCTTAAATCTATTTAATCACCCCAATTTTCCCGCCAATTCTTTAAAATACACCATGAATTGACTTTTTTTTTACCTGAACGACACTAATCTAAAACTTCATGTTTAAAGTATTTCTAACTTGCACAACTTTTTCCATGTATTATTCTCATAACATAGCTGCATATACTTTCAAAATTCTCATTGCTTTTACCTACATCTCCCACTTGCTTTCTCTTTTCAAAAATTATCATTTTTCAACTTCTCTTTTCAAAAATTATCATTTTTCAACTAACACACAATTTTTAGAATTCATGACACATTTTACTTCATAAAGACAGTTGCATATGGTTTCAAAGCTCTAATTGTACATGTACTTTTCAAAATTTTATCTCTATCAGCACCTATCTCCAACTTTGATAATTGTACTTGCATTTCCCATAGTTTTTGGCTCCTTTACACTATATTACCAGCCAACACTAAACCATTTTTAAAACACATTCTCCATTTTCTAAACCTGTTTTAGAATTTAGAGGTCGTGTTGTGACACACTAGAGGTCAAATGGTCAACAAAAGAAAATACAAAGACTAAGTACTTACAATCAAATGAAGAACAACAACACCAGATTATTAACCAGGTACGTATCTGACTTAATTTCTTCAATCCTAACCCCCTCTTATATCCTTCTCCATTGCAACACTCTCTAACCACTCTCCCATCATTCTCTTTTTTGGAGGTCTTAAAGGTAGAGAACACACAATCAAGTATGGACTCAACAATTCAACATATGAGACCTGTTCCACACCTCTACCTTTGTTTCCCACCATCCATTAATTACATTGTAAAATAAATAGAACAAACTTCCAGTTCTGCATCTCACAACTTTCATCCACTAATTGCATTCCAAAGTAGTATATAATAGTGCATTCCCAGCCCTGCATTTCATACCTTCCATTCCATTATAAGGCATGTTAACCCAAACAATCATTTTTTTTTGCCGATTACACCTTAAAGGATATTTCTTTGCTTTAATTCATTTTGCTTTGTAATGTTAAATACTGAACCCATCTCACTGCAATTGGGCGTAATTCGGTTGTAAATTGCTAAACCTGTAAATTGGCATTTAAAGGGTGCATATCACCAATGTGCTCGATGTAATTTAGTTGAAAAAAAGAGTTTATAGTAAATGGCATAAATGTAATTGTTTTAAAAAAAGCACCAATGTGCAAGTTGTAAATTAGTTGGCCTTTAAAAGACTTAAAACCTATGTGCTAAATGTAATTAAGATAAGAAATAAGGGAAAAAATGATTGGCACGAGTGTAATTGTTTTTAAAAAGAGAGTCAATTCCAGAAGCAGAAAATTAGAAACAACCAAAGGCACAAAAAAATTACTTCAAAAACCAATAACACATGCATAAATAGTGGCAACTGCAGGGTCCAAGATTAGCCCTAAAAACACTGTACTATTGGCTATAGTGTTTTTGGATCCAAGTTTAATGTATAGATATTTCATATTAGGCATTTTTATGGTTATTTTGTTAATAAAGTAACCATATTTTGTTTGTGAAAAATATAAAAAAGTCATAGAATTTTTTTTCATTTTTTTCTATAAATTGATACCAATTCTTAGTAGACTACAAAAATTCACTTTTATTAAATAAATGTTATTTTCTTAATTTAATGTCATTCTTTTTTTTTTTTTGTGAAAATGAGTTAATTTACTTAATGAAGAAATGCATCAATTATGAAAAAAAATAAAAAAATATTTTTGTAAGTTTTTAATTTTTTTAGGCATAATGATAAATTAAATCACGAACTATTGCGTTTTTTGCAATTTAATCATGAGTTTTTAATTTTTGCAATGTCATGCATGAACTATCAATTTTTTGCAATTAAATTTACCGTCAATAGCTGCCATCATCATTCAACCACTTCCAATGAATATAAGCTCAAATTGACTTTAAAATTGAACTCAGAGGCCTGGAAAACATGAAAAGGAAATGTAGAATGATCTCAGCATTTGCCTGAAGCCGTTGAACGGAGTTGTGCAGTCGTTTTCAGTATAACTCGGATTTTAATTCGATTCTCTCAACTGCGACTTCGTGGCGGCACGTGGAAGGTACCATTGTACTCTTGGGATCATAATGACATGTTCTGGAAATTTTGGTGACCAACCGCCACCCCTGTGGTGTTCTCCGATTTCCATGTCATCACCGATGAATTAAATTGTAAAAAATTAATAGTTCCCATATGACATTATAAAAATTAAAAACTCGTGATTAAATTGCAAAAAGTGCTTGTGATTTAATTTATCATTAAGCCATTTTTTTTATAACAAAGTAGGGTTACTTTGTTTAAACAAACAGTTAGAATACACTCTCACCGTAAATTTGTGATAAATTCAAATTAAAATTGGGGTTAATTGAAAATAAGAGAAAAATGCAGGGACCAAATGAAGGGTTAACATAAGGTTCGCCGACTCTCACACTCTTTTCACTGCCATTTTCACTTTTTTGCCTTTCCAGTTCTTCAGTTCTTCCTTTTATTATTATTATTATTATTATTTCTTAATTAGCTGAGAGTTGACAATCAAACACACAAAACTTTTTCTTTTTAAAGAAATACTAATTAATTAAAATAAATAAATAAAATTCTCATAATTCGTTAGTTTTTAGGGTTTTCGAATTTCTCTGTGCGCACATGGATTCAGATGACGATATGATGGACGCTAACGATATTGAATCCGAAAACGACGATTTCTACAGCGGTGATATGGACGTAGAAGAGGAAGACGACGACGGTTATTGTTACAGTGACGGTGATGTCAATGACGACGATGATGATGAGGGTCCTGATTATGATTTCATGGCTGAAGCTGCTGATGATCTCGACGACGCCGTTTTAGCCCGTTCTCAGGTTTATTCGTTTCCTTATTTATTAAATATTTATGCTTTATTATAAAATTTATTTACGTCGTTCATTAATATTAGAATCAAGGTCAGTGTGGAATTAAATAATTTGCAAAATATAATTTTTTTTTTATTTAAAGATTGTGAGAATGTATTATTATCGTTCTTATTATTTTTTTGTTTCAGCCAAATTACAGTATATTGAGGGAGCCTGATATAAGACAGCGGCAGGAAGATGATGTTAACAGAGTGTCTACTGTTCTTTCCATATCGAAATCAGAAGCAACCATCTTACTCCGTCACTTTAATTGGTAATTTTACAATCACCTTCTCTTTTCTGTTTGCTTTTATAGTTGCTTTGTTCCTCAGTAGAACATTGCGGCCCCGTTTGGTTGAGCGGATGAAATTGGCGTTTAGCGTTTGAAATTTCATCCGCTAGATATTAGTTGTTTGGTAAAACAGCATTTGGAAATTTCAAACACTAGCGGTTGTAAAAATATAACCAAACGCTCAAACGCTAGAATTTCTAGCCATCCGCTATCCACCAACAGTTAGAATACAACCGCTCAACCAAACAGGCCCTGCATTGCAGACTGTATCAGATTGGTAGCCGTCTCTGTATTTTATTGGTTTTGTTTGAGCTTTGATGAAACTTTACTTTACAGGAGTGTTAGTAGAGTGCATGATGAATGGTTTGCCAATGAAGAGGGGGTTCGCAGAACTGTTGGCTTGCTGGAAAAACCAGTGCTGCAACTTGCCAATGCTAGAGAAGTAAGTGCTCTTTTTTATATGAATGTGGAGTTGGAGGTTCTTATTCTGTTGAACTTGTCTAGTCTTCATGATGATATTGATCCTGTGGGTTATTCACTCTGGTTCTTTTTATTTCGCAGCTTACTTGTGGGATCTGTTTTGATATGTTTCCTCGTGATAAGGTTACTTCAGCTGCTTGTGGCCATCCTTTTTGTAGGGTATGCTGGTCAGGTTCGTCTCTACCATTTTTTTTGAAGATTCCTAAATGATAAGTTCCATTACTAATTCTCAACATCATTTGGTATTTTAAGCTTTTCACTTGTACACCATTTTTACGTTTCATTCTACTTCTAATATGCGATACAGTTGAAATCCCAAATATGTTTCCTAAAATTACAAGAAGAATGAAACAAAAAATGATGTACAATTGAAAGCTTAAAATACCAAATGATATTTGGAATTAGTAATGGAGCTCTGTTTTCAAACCATCAATATACCTTTGAAAACAACTTAAGGAAACATATTTGGAATTCTAAAGGTATAATTCTACTGTCTGCTAGCGCCCTAAATTTTGTTTTCAAACCATCAATATACCTAAAACAAATGGAGGAAATATTATTTCAAAGGAGAGGAGTTTTGTATTTATGTGTCCATTGCTGTTTATGAATCGAACATAATGCTAGATTGCTAGGGCAATAGCATTGGTCTGATTAGTGAAGTATGATATTTAGAGCCCCCCCTGTTATTACACCTTGCTCTTATTTCCTTCTCCAGGTTAATCGATGCACTAGGCTATGGGTCATGATTATTTTTTTTGTTTATTTTTGTTTCCACCTTCTACACCTTTAATGTACTTAGAATTTTCATATAGATTTTTGCCCTGGTTATAATAATCACTTTAACTTGGAGCAAGTAGATCCCCTGTTCTTTGTCAGATGGTAACTAATAGTTTCATTTTGTTGATGCTATAGAAAGTAATTGATTGTCAGTTTAACTTACCTTTCTATTAGTATAAGTGTGGTTAAATTCTTTTTATTTTTTTATTTTTTATTATCCTAGGTTACATCAGTACAGCCATTAATGATGGTCCTGGTTGTTTGATACTGAGATGTCCGATACTCTCTTGTCAAGCTGCTGTTGGCCAAGACATGGTAAATTTATTGGCATCTGATGAGGAGAAGGAGAAATATTCTCATTATCTTCTTAGGTCCTACATTGAAGACAATAGAAAGGTGAGCTAAAAAGTGTTTTTCTTATTGCTTTATTATCTACAGTATTAGTTCTGTCAAATCTAAATGTCTGTTGACAATACAAAGTTTGACAGTTGGGTAGCACTTTTTTCTTTTCTTCCTCCTGATTAGTGTTTATTGTTAAGATAATAGTACTTAAATTGCATTCATTTTTCTAAGCAGTAAGATGTCAAGTACCTAAGTCTGTAGTCTTTCTATATACTATTTGACTTAATTTGAAGTTGCTGCACTGGTTAATTAATTTTCAGGCATACTTTGTGACTTTTTTTTTGACATTTTTCCTGTCTAAATTGCGGTTCTGGAAGGCAACTCAGTTCAGTTTGATGTCTAGTACTGGTTGAAAACCATGTCTTAATTTATTTCTAAAATTAATTGAATTGAGATTTCTGCTTAGCTGCATCTTGTGACCTGATATGAGTAGCAAACCAACTTTATTATAAATTCTCTGTATCAGGGTTTCGAGAAAGAACTTTAGGTGGTGGAATTTTGAAGTGCCATCATTTATCTCATAAGTGATGATTATTTGAATGGAAGAAAAATGCAGCTGTTTCAGTCAGTTATGACTGTTTGACTGCTGTAAAAAGGCCATTCCATTATAAAAACGGGCGCAGAGTCAAACTTTTTCATGTTTTTCTCCCATGGTCAGCTGCTCACTAGGGTTTTATGAAAATCATTTTAAAGATCTGAATGCCCTAATCTCACTCATGTCTCTTAGTTTAAAGCATTCTTTCGATCTGCATCTTGATGTTTTATTATTTTTGAGAAAGTTCTGCTATTTCTCTACATTATTGAGATATTGTATGATAGGGTATACTTTTCTCATATTATTGCTATTATTTTTCACTTTCTTTTGCTAATGTTAGATAGGTTAGCGAAGCTTCCATTAGATATGAAACACTAAGTAGAAATTTGTAATAACAAAAAATTGTAGTGTAATTTTGTGCAATTTTAGGTATGAACGACGGGAGCATGTGTGGTAGGTGAAGATTTATAAGTTATATTTTGTTCAATTGAAGTGCAAAATATCTCACAACTAATGGTTTTGCCGATCAAGTGCAACGACAAGCTCATTTTTGGCCAATTCTAATAAACTTTTGTGATTATTGAATGCTAATGAAATTACTTAGTTTTATGGTTCATCTATAGTGGGTTATGCATAACTTTCTCTTTATACATGCATATCCTTGCCTATGTATTATATTATCTTCAGAGGATTCAGGTGATACTGGTAAGAATTAAAAGTAGCCTTTTGAGCTATAAATTATCTGTGTGTTGTCCTCTTAATCCCATCAGGTTGACTGCTAGATTAGATATCCTCATATGTTCATCCATTCTGCACTTGCTGTTATTAGTTGTCTTTTCTGGAAGAAATCAGAACATTTCTTCAAACTCCTTAATGTTGTTGATTTTACATTGATACCCGTATTTTTTGTCTTGTTAGAGTTGAAAGCATTGAGCTGATGAATGCATCATTTTTGTATGTTCATTTGATGTTTTCTGCTTCTGACATTTTTTTGTTGTGCATTTCTTTTCTGTTTTAGACAAAGTGGTGCCCTGCTCCAGGGTGTGAGTATGCTGTTGATTTCGCAGCTGGTGGTGGAAGCTTCGATGTTTCCTGCCTCTGTTCTTATGGCTTTTGCTGGAACGTGAGTTTCCTTTTGTTCTTTTAAACATGACCTCTAATGTGATCCGGTTCTGAGTAATATTGTAAATGTTTTTCTCATTCTTTAGCAATTGATATTGACACTTGAAAGGTATTGTGATAAGTTGGCTATTATTCTCCATGCACCATATCACGGGTACAAGATATTAAGATACAAATGTTGAAGGGAAAATCCCTTCCTTATTGAGTATTACAGCGCTGATTGGGTTCAAGCATAAATGTCGGCCTTATAATCGCTTCATCTAATTCACTGAATTTGTTATTAGCTTCACAAATGTTATAATTTAGAGATGCACAAAGATCAATAATTGAACTTAGAAGTCCTAAAATTCAGTAAACATCAAGAGCCACAAAATTGCTTAATATGATTTATTCATTTGTTTATTTCTGATGCACGAACAGTTATCTCATCTGCTTATTTGCAACAAGTTTCTAACTTGAAAGAAAAAAGAATAAAGTTTATGAACTAGCATTTTTTAAAAAAAAATTATATTGATTTTTAGAATGATTTATAATTTTAAAAATTCAGTTTTAACCTAATGTATCTTGCATGCAATCAATAATTGGTTTTATTACCTATGTCATAGCTTAGGCTTAAATTGAAGGGGGTACTTAAAATCAGAAGCTTTATCTTTTGGAATATGTTCTGTTATTTTGTCTCTTCAAATCAATACACATGATATATCCATGACTTGCTGGTTTGATGAGATTGATATACGCGCTGATATTGATGTCAATATGATGCTTGTAAAATTGCAGTCTATAGGAAGTATTTGCCATAAGCTAATTAGTAAATAACATATTGCAGTGCACAGAGGAAGCTCACCGTCCTGTGGACTGTGGAACAGTGGCAAAGTGGATTTTGAAGAACAGTGCTGAGTCTGAAAACATGAATTGGTAGATAATATATTTATTCATGTAAAGCTGTATATTGTGATTATATTTGTCTGGATTTGCTTCTAAATTATTATATGCCTTTGTGTCTTTTACATAAGAATTTGAAGGCATGCGATAATTCTTTTATTTTTTTACTTGATATTGGCTTCGATTGTGTTGTGGAAGATTTTTATTTTCATATATACTAGATTAGTGGGATCATAATGGTTCAGGTTTCAGAATTGAAGTTTGATTAGTAATATTTGTAATGATCTTTTTGAAATCATCGATTGTGCTATGCATACTGCTCGCTCAAAGAAAATTAGTGGGACCACATTGTGGGTCCAACTACATGTGTGCATTTGCCTGGCACACTTGATTATTCATCATTTCTTTCATTGTAATGGTAGATATTAACTAAAAAAGAATGTGTATGCTTTTGTACTCTGTTGTCTCTCAACTAATATGGTTTCTTTATCCAAAATACAAGGATATATGTCTTCTGTGTTCCCTTTATAGTTTTAAGAGTGATTCATTTTCAGTTCGTCTATAATATTAGCAAACTGAATAGTAAACCTATCATGACCACCATTTCTTTGGTAGTTATGCAACTATTTTGTGGACTGTTTAGGAGATACAATTCCATGATATGGTGATTGAAAATGACCCTTGGAAATTGTCATAGTGTTATCACAAAAATGAATCGAATGCAGATGAAAGTTGTGTGAATTGGAGTAAGAACTTATCTTGTGCTCGGCCATCAAGATTATTTTTTTTTATTATTTTAGTTGCAAATTATTAGGTGATGTGAGGCAGTGGAGCTGTATAGTACTTTTCTGCTTGGAAATAGTTCATGAAAGATGCATCTATTCATAGTTCATGAAAGATTTATCTATTCATAGTTCATGAAAGATGCATCTGTTTGGACACATTTATCTACAACCACATGCATACCCACCCAATCAACAGATATTGTATTATAGATATCAAAAACCATTTTTTGCCCTTTTTTTTTTGTAGAGCAAGCTTATTAACTTTGTTGTTTTCTTCTTCTTGCTCTCTCATTTTCATTTACGTAGCTGTCAGAATATAAGGTGTAATTTTGGTTATGTTAATGTCTTTGTTCTTTTTTGTGTTTTATACTAATTTTAGATGTTATGATACTCAGGATACTTGCCAACTCCAAGCCTTGCCCTAAGTGCAAGCGGCCGATTGAGAAAAACCAAGGGTGTATGCATATGACATGCACACCGCCTTGTAAATTTGAGTTCTGCTGGTGAATGTCTTTTATACTGTATACTTGTGTTAATTGATAATTCCTTTTGCATTTTTTCTAAGATGCATACAAATTTAAATTGTTGGGTGTCAATGTGCATGCAGGCTATGCCTTGGTGCTTGGTCTGATCATGGTGAGAGAACAGGTGGTTTCTATGCATGTAATAGATATGAAGCAGCTAAGCAAGAGGGAGTGGTGAGAGCATCAAGAATTTTTTTCTTTGCACAATGTCCTGCGTTTTATCTATCCTACTTCCATTAATGGTAGAAGGATATGTGGATCCCTCTTTATGACTTGCTAAATATGATGATGTGGCTTATAGTATGATGAAGCGGAGAGGAGGAGGGAAATGGCAAAAAATTCTTTGGAGAGGTATACTCATTATTATGAGCGATGGGCAAGCAATCAATCGGTATGCAGTTGCCTTGATGATCTAGTGCTGTTTCTATTGTATTTTATTGCATGGTTTCGTGGTTTCTTATTGTGTAGTAGATCTTATGATTTATGGTGTCTACTGCTTCATTCTGTTACTTTATTGCTTTACCTTGTAAGTTTCAGCTTGCTTTATTTTAACTCTAAGGCATAGGGATTGGGTAATGAGTGGAACAGGATGAATAAATAAATTAAGAAAAGAAGAATAGGTACTTATTCTCAAACCTGAACCTTGAACCCTGAAATGGTCACCCCATTAAATCTGCTTTTGACCTCCTGGTTTGAAGAACAAAATGCCACTTTATCTGTATGGCCTGCTTTTACCAGTGGTTTTATCTAATCAAAACAGGGAAAAAAAGCCATTTTATTTCTTTCTTTCTCCTATGCACAACCTACAATCATATGTTGAAAGAAGCTTTTTGAAGTTTCAATTGAGGTTTGCCTATATGCTGATATAGTATAATGATTAATTATTTATGACATTGTCTTTTGTCTTGGGTTAGTGAAGCCTGGTCATTTCCAACACCTTCCTGCATTTTTAACTTGATCGACTGTTTTTAGCTTGAGCTGGGTTTTGTTTCCTTGTGACAATATGAGGCCTAGTTTATGCTTATGCATCAAAAAGGCCTACATGAATCAATGGCTCTTTTTTATACTGGTAAACCATGTTTGTCTCATTATCTATATGTTTTGGGTGGGTTTGAAGGATATGAGGAAGAATGACATGTAACAAGGGCACTGTATTATGATTAAATGTCATAGATCCCAGTAATGTGAATGAATGCATGCAGAAGTTGAGTTGTGGCTTTCATTGTTACCAGCACTACCATGTGTAATTGAGAATTTAAAACGTGTTGTTGAAAAGAAAAAGAAACGTGGGAAGTACAATATTGGTTATTGTGTTCAGTCATTGCTGTCTTGACTACAATTTTCTACCAACTTATAAATTTCAGACTTCAAGTAATTACCTTTTGCTAGGATATCTGGAGAAACTTGCAATTTTACGAGCCATGATCTGCCCTAATTTTTCAATCAAGTCAAGTTGTTCTTTTGCTGGTTCAACTTTTACTATTGTTTCCATCTTGCCTTTGTCTGTTCTAGAATTTCAAATGATCTTTCATTTGTGATGACAGTGCATGTATAATCTGAAATTTTATCTTTTTTTATGTGACAGTCAAGGCAAAAAGGTCTTGCAGATTTACATCAAATGCAAACTGTGCATGTAAGTAAATTTATTGGTTTAAGAACTTGGTTAGATTTGGTGTATAGTGTTAGATTCTGTGATAATATTATGTGAAGAGATGGATTGTCTAATGTTTACAGACTAAAGGAACTTCTATGCCCAAAACATGCAAAATGGTAAAAATGCTTAAATTTCTTAGTCATCCTATTCACTCATCTCTCTATCATTGCTAACAAGTTTTGACCAGCATCATTCTGCATTTATTTTTTGGTAGTCCTTGCATGCATGCTCCTCTCACATAATTCTTGGAGAGAATTATTTGTATCATATTTCCCTTTGATCATGTTTTTCTGAATTTGCCTCTTAACAATGTTGTGAGTTGCCTTTTTGTTCTTATTTTTTCATCTTTTTTTTAATTAATTTTTTTTAATGATATGTCTCTTTCAACGCTGATTGAGTTTGCATAACATTATAATTTTATTTATTTTCCATTCTTTCAGCTTGAGAGACTTAGTGACATACAGTGCACACCAGAGTCCCAGCTTAAGTTCATCACAGAGGCGTGGCTTCAGGTGGACCTAATGTTGTTTTTTCTAATGCATATTCTCTTTTTTTATATTATCTTATACCATTGAAAGAAGGCATGATAGGAGCATAGTAAATAAAAGAAAATGAATTATACGAGAAGCATGTGTCTGATTTTGTTAATTTATCCTGTTACCTGTTGCAGATAGTTGAATGCAGGCGAGTTTTGAAATGGACTTATGCATATGGGTATTACTTACCTGAGCATGAGCATGCTAAAAGACAGTTTTTTGAGTACTTGCAGGGTATGTATCCTTAAACAGTTTGAAGGGATTGTATAAGCATTTTGGTAACTGTCTTGCAGTATTTTTTTTCTGGTATATTATTAATTGTCATCTGTACGTGGGAATGGTTTGTGGTTTGGTGTGAGAGTTTGTTCAACTCTTTTGTTCACGTGTAAGATTAATTTGGAAGAAGAAAACAATGGATGGGAGAAAAAGAACTACGATCAAATTATCTGTTCTCTGTTATAGGTTACCATTTACATTAGAACCACCTATGTGTCTCTTCAGGTGAGGCCGAGTCTGGTTTAGAAAGGCTTCATCAATGTGCAGAGAAGGAACTGCAAGAATTCCTTGCTGCTGAGGGCCCTTCAAAGGAATTTGATGAGTTCCGGACAAAGTTAGCTGGGCTGACTAGGTACTTGTTGCAATTGTATGTTGACGTTTAATGTCTATTTGTTATTAAGGTGTGTACGGTTTACTGCTTTGGGGTTGAAATCTTGCTCTGACTTTAAGAATTTCATCATTTTTCTGGGAGAACACATCTGGAAGTCTTTCAAAATAAGTGTAGGTTTATGTATAGTTCATAACACATTTATTTATCTACATAGGTTTCTCCAAGTATATCATATTAAGTGTATTGGTCTTTACACAGTTAATTGTTCATTAGGAGATCTATTTACACACAATTCACTTGTCAATTGATTAAAGATACTAAAGGGCTTTCTATGCATTACAGAAAATTCTGAGAATAGATCATTAAATGCGAGTGGTTTTGTACTGAAAATGAATTGGAGTGAATACTAGGGTTGCAAGATAGTGGCAAATACTTGATTCATGTCGTGATATAATGTCCTTGCCATTCATATGATTTGCGTGGTGAAAATTATTTTGCGAGCTGAACTTGTGAGTAATTGAAAACTGCTATGATGACTCTATTTGTAGGGGGAAAATGTATTTACAATTTAAATTATCATTTATGCTGTATATAGTTCTATACACTTGTCCTAAATCCAAAATTATCTGAGATAGTTTGTTGACTTAAAGACCCATGCGAATGCTTTTACTCATGTGTTCTTGTTATTTAGATTGAAGTCATAGATAACAAACAGTTTGGCATTCCATATTCATGCATTTTCTCTTCACTCTTTTCTTTATGGTGTCTCTAGTTTTCACGTGAATTTCTTTTGTATGTCTCTCTTTATTAATTTGAAACTAATCATTTTTAGTGTGAGAGTTAAAACTGCTTGCCCATTATTAAAATGTTACTCCTGGCTCAAAATTTTAGCATGGGATGATATAATGACATGCATCTAATTTTTTAAACATTTTGCATCTGAAGAATCAATGAGATGCAAGTTATCCTACCAATTGGTAAAGCTGAACTGATCTGTGTATTGTGCATTTCTGGTTGCAACAGCGTTACCAAAAATTACTTTGAGAATTTGGTTAGAGCGCTGGAGAATGGTCTAGTAGATGTGGACTCTCATGGTGCTTGTAGCAAGCCACCAATTACAAAAAATGCAGGTGTTAGCAAGGGAAGGGGTGGCAGGGGAAAAGGAAACACTAAATCTGGTGATTCTAGCAGAACTACGGATGATTAAAGTAATTATTCCAGATCCAAGTCCTCCATCACGTGCCAGGCATGCTGCCGCAACTACTAAGCTTTTTTGATGGACCTGCTTGGATGTACTTCTCTGAGTAAGTTAGAAGTCAAATGGGGTGATATTGGAGAATCCTTTGAACTTGAGGCTTAGTGGCTCATCTTTTATGAGGCTGCTTATAATGTGAATTGTATGTAGATGTCAATGAATGATTGGAAGGCAAAAAAGAAAAAAAAAAAAAAGAAAAGCTCTTTCTGAACCCTTGTTTATTGAGGGAGGAATATGTAGTGTATATAGTTCTATCTATTAAGATCTTAAGGCTTCCTTTTGTCAGCTTATAATAATAATAATAATAATATATACAAATAATTGCCAGACGCAAATATACTCGTTTGTGAAAAGAAACCATGGAGTCAATAGGCTGTTTATGATGTTGTCTTGTATTTGGGGTCATCGTATCTGCGGTCTGATGAATTTAAGGGATAATGTTGCCATCGTTTAGAAAAGTTGGGTTTTAATTAATTGGGGCCACTGCAAGTTTTTGATTCTGATATATATAAAGTCTTTAAGGAATATGAGTTTGACACTTAGGGCCATTTGGTTGATGGATTAGTTAAGGATACGATTAAGATTTATCCTATGATTAGTTAAAGAATGGGATTATTTATTCTATACGTTTGGTAATGAAAAGCTAAATCTAAGTATTAACTAATCATTTGTCTTATATCTCCTTTGTTTGGTATGTTGATTAACTTAATGGTATGATTAATTAAATCAATAAAATTACTTGAATAATCTTAATCTTAGATATGGGTATTTTAGAAAATACAATAAAAGAAAGGAGAATAAATAAGTAAATTATAAATAAAAGTCAATTGGCTTGCTAATATCAATGGGATTAATAAAACCAGGGAGGGAAGTGGGATTATTTAACACCACATCCATGGGTTTAGCAAGCCTTCCTACCAAACGATCCGTTAGGGTTTTATTGCAGCTCATTTGTGGAGTCTAGCCTCTGTTAATATAGTGTTTCTTTGATATTTACAGTGATGATTATATTTTTCTTTCATGTAATTTCCAATGTACGATTTAATTCGTTGAAAGTTTTAGTGCTCATTCTTTTAATTCTTCTTTCTTCCGATGTTTCTATCCCTTTTGTTTTAGGTGTTTGTTGTCATCAGTGATTTGATCTAATTTTTTTGATGTTTCTTCCTCGATTTATGATGATTATCAAGAATGTATTGGGATGTGACTGATTGGTAAACGTAGTGGTAAACTTCATTTTAATCGGATATTGATTAATCTTTATTGATGCCCTGGACATTGGATTCATGTCTCAGAGGAGCAGAAATTACTTGCCCTTGGGAAGTATTTTTTCAATGAAATGGTTGGTAAATTCGAAAATATTTTTAGAAAGAAATAAAATTAGGTCCCACCAAGTATTTTTTTTATATTAATTTAATTTTGAAAATAAACGTGTGGGTCTTGATCGTTTTTAATTCTTAAAGAAACCAATAAAGAATAAGTGGACGTAAGTGTGTTTTAATTTTATTTTTTAACAAGTTAAAAGGTTTTATTGATTTTATTTAGACAAAAAAATTGAATTGTGTTAAGAAAATAGTTTTCGTTCTTGAAAATGAGATGTCATTTTTCTTGGAAGTGAAAGATATGCTCTTAGTTATGTGATAAATAATTGAAAGTTAACAATTTTTTTTTTCAAAAAATAATTTCCAAAAACAAATAGGATCTTTGAACGGCTGAATGATGAGAAATCTTGAATTTTTGAGTTTTTAATGAGTCATGTTTCCATTTTTTCTGATTCAACGAAGTAAACACTTTTTCTATATAAAAAGAAATGTCATCTTAGATCAGATTTTTTTTTCATATGCTATTGAATATTTTTTTTTCTATGAAATTAGCTTTGTCTAATAAACTTGGACTCCATAAATTTTTTTGTAAAATGGTTTGAAATCAGAACTGGATCATCAGATGGATTCATTCAGTAACGGTTCGGTTCTAACGGAACCTCCTTTTGAAGGAATCTTAGCTTTAGTTGGTTTAATTCTTATAAGAAAATATAATTCATTTCCAAATTAATTTCATGTAGAATTCATTTCCAAATGAATTATTATATTTGGTATGAAAAATTAAAAGTAGGGTATTTTGATCAATAATAAAATGTTTCTCTTGTTATTTGGTGTTTATTTCTAAATTCCATTAAATTTGAAGGAATTTGGTCTAGTTATAACCAATTCTATAATATTTGAAAATTAGAATTCTAAATGAATTTTGATTTGAACCAAACACAAAAATTTAGAGTTAGAAATGAATTCCATAACAGTTCTGAATTCCTTAACAGCATGGTTCTGAGTCCCATAGATTATAATATACAAGTGAAAACATATATTATTGTTAATATTCATAATTATGTTACCGCTGCTAAATTTAAAAAAAGGAAAATTTCTCATAAAAAAAAAAAGAAAATTTAATATTACACGGTAGTTTTGGTTTAGCTTAAAAGTTGAGTTATTAAAGATAGAAACACTTCCTACTCTCAATTAATTAATTAGCCATATTATGGCTTCCAGTAATACTGTATCCAAAAAAGAGCCTATATATCATACATAAGCTGTAAATTAAATATATTGCCTATATGTTAGTAAGATGAAATATATATATATATATAAATTGTTTTCCTGATGAAATAAATAAACATCATTTCTCACTGCTTCTCAGCTGCATAGATTGGTCTTTGAGTAATTTCATGCTCAATGCATTTAACATCGCTCTTGAATATTGACGGGAAGCCATTTTCCAGTCCATTCCACTTTTCATCATTGCCTTGAACTCATCGTAACTTATTCGCCCATCCTATACAGCAGGGAAAACAAATTAACTTTAATAACATGACTACTAGGGGTGTGTATTCGGTTAAAACCGAACCGAACTGAACCGAAATGTATAAGGGGTAAAATTGAAAATCGAACCGAATCGAAATTTCGATCAATTTTCCAGTTTGGTTTGGTATTTTAGCATATATTTCGGTTCGGTTTTGGGTTCGGTTAGGTTTTTTGACAAAAAATCTAAAACCAAACCGAAATTAACCGGTTCGGTTCAGTTTTTCAGTCTGGTTCGATTTTTGCACAGCCCTAATGACTACCATTATGTTACTCTATATTACCATTTTTTTTATTTTCATTTTTTAAAGATTATATTATATTATTATTAAATCTCACTGTAAATGTTATGTTTTATTAATATAATTTAAAAAAAATTTAAAAGTAATTTTTTAATCTATATTTTTTTTATGGACGGTTAAAAAATTCTAAAAATAGAAACTTAAAAAATTTATATTGCTAATATAAAATATTTAGAGTGTAATTATATAATAGATAATTAGTATTATAACTTTCAATAGAATTAAAATAGAAAATAAAAACTCCAAAAGTAAAATTACTTGGGATTATAGTTGTTGGACACACATGCAAATAAATTTTGGTATTACCTTATCAAGATCAACATCAGACATGATGTCTTTGATTACTTGGTCAAAATTGGGACCTAAATTGTCTTGTACCATTGCATCCCTCAATTCGTCGAACTCGATATATCCTGTTTGGTTTTTATCAAAGAATTTGAAAGCTTGTGGGAGATGCTCATCGCTGCCAATTCTTATTAGATGAATAGACATTGCCACAAACTCCTCGATACTTAGTGTGCCATTTCCATCAATGTCAGCCTGTTAATTAATACAAGAATTTCCATCATTTGGAAAGGCATGGTTAAAAAAATTATGTTACCTGATCCGGAGCTAAACATATTGTACGTTTTGAGGAACTGAAACCGAACTTTAAAGAGATGGTTCTGAATTTAAAATCAACGGTTCAGTTCTGATTTCAAACTATTTTATAAAATTAAAAATTATGATTTGGAATCAGAACCGAATAAAAATCGTCGGTTCTCAATGATTGTTTTAGTGGAACGGAAATTGAACTTTAGCTTTGGCTCTAGTTCCTGGAGTTCCGGTTCGGTTCAGTTGAAACTAACACCTAGAAAGGTCTAGCTATAAGTTACTCTAAAAGAGCAGAAACTCACAGCATCCATTAACATCTTGACGTCAGGATCAGGAACAGGATGTCCAATTTTGTGGAGGCCACATTTTAGTTCTTCAAATGTCAAGTCTCCAGTATTGTCAGTGTCCATCATATTGAAGATCTCTTTGATACCATCTACTTGATCATCTGTCAAGTTGCTTGCTACCACCTGAAAAGAAACATGAATTATATATATATGCATACATAAATAAATTGGAAGTCACATTGAGTCATATATAATAAAGAAAACAAGAAAATTAAGAAATGGTCGAGAAAATTAGTACTCTTAGAACTGTCTTCTTGAACTTGTTCATCAAGGAAAACTGCTTAATCCTTGATCTCACATTTTCTCCAAGATTCACATTAGGGATATTGCTTGCATTGCGTATCCAAGGGTGTTCTTCATATTAATACAGACAAACTTTTGGTTAAAATCCAACTGATTATATTTCATTTTCCATATATTCTATCATAAATTTTAGTAAAATTGTCAAATATATTTTATATTTTAAATTATTACAAAATGTTATATATGAACTTTACGATTTGTATCAAATATATCCAAGATAAAATTTGTGTGACTCGATATAGTGTTTTGTCTAAACCACACACATTTTACTTTGATTGGATAAAGTTGATCATTTGGGTATGTATAAATCAATTTTCTTTGATCGATTATATTTGATCAAAACTGTAAAATTCATTGTGCTTTGTAATAATTTAAAATATAAAATATACTTGATAATTTCACTAAAGTCGATAGATCATTTTACCTTAAATATATATATATATCTTGCCAAAGCAGTAATTAATGATGTAAATACTTACCAAGTACTTCTTCAACAGTCAAGCGACTATAAGGATTTTGATCAAGCATACTGTTGACGAGGTCTTTTGCTTCTTCAGAAACCTTTGGCCAAGGGTCCCTTGTAAATTCTATTTTTCCTCCCACAATTGCATGTGCAATCCCTTCCTCAGTTTCTGTAACCA
Organism: Bocquillonia castaneifolia; assembly: GCA_948193215.1. NCBI lineage: Eukaryota > Viridiplantae > Streptophyta > Magnoliopsida > Malpighiales > Euphorbiaceae > Bocquillonia > Bocquillonia castaneifolia. Next base: position 18,972 of record CANYLF010163366.1, read on the forward strand.
TCACATATATATAAGACCATTTATAGGAAAACACTTAACAAATGTTTTTTGGAAAATTAATTAAGAAAGAAATAAACTTTACCTGCCCAAAATGGAGGAACTCCACAAAGCAAAATATAGAGAATGATACCTGCACTCCACACATCAACTTCTTGTCCATAATTTCGTCTAAGAACCTCTGGAGCCATGTAATATGGACTTCCAACTATTTCACTGAATCTCTGACCTGCACCAAATTTTGGAAGAGACATATTAATTAAATTATTAACATATAAATTAATATAACAAACAGTAAATGCGTAAGATTATACATTTATATATATTTACCAGGTTCAAAAAAAATGGAGAGGCCAAAATCAATAGCCTTTAATTGGGCGTTTTCATGTATATCTGCAAATAAAAAATTTTCGGGTTTCAAGTCCCTGTGTATTACTCCATGATCATGACATACCTACAACAAGTATTACACATTGTTAAACCATGAATGAAGGAGATGTTTCAAAATCATCGGCATATAATTGATTAAGTAGAGAGATTCTCAAAAAAAAAAAAAAAAAAAAGTAGTGAGTTCTTGTATCAATTTCTCCAGATTTTCTTTGTTAAAGACAATGTAAGTATAAAATACATTTTTCCAGAATTTCCCAAAATCATAACACATTTATTTTAATTATTTTTCTTTGGACTCATTAGAATTTGCGAAATATATATATACACACACGCACACTTGTCCTAAACCCTCATTTTTGGTTCTTTGGTTAGGCATAAAGAATTTGTTTGACCATAAACATTTTCAACAAAGAAAATACTATCCAGCAACATTTTCCGAAGGGAAAGAAATAATTCATGCGAAACTAATTTATAAACAATGAAAGAACGGTGTTTCAAGACACAATCTAGTGGTCTAGACATATCTAATGGATCTATAAGTTTTAGATTTAAATCTCTCTTCCCCGATCCAAAGAGAGAAGGAACAAATATAGAAAATTAATCTCTCTTTATCGTAATAAATCAACAAGGATCAAGAAAGAAATAGATCAGAAATCGAGTTTGAACAGACCTACCTACAATTTCATGCTAAATTCATCATAGTAATCTTTCATTCATTTTTTTTTTTTGAAAAAATTGTTCTCTCTAATAATAGATGGTTGTAGAGTTAATAATAAAACTCCAAATTCATAAACCAAGAGTTTCATCTTCCTTTTTTTCTTCTCTCCAAAGTAAACAAAGAAATTTTATATGGAAAATAACATTTTACCTTGACAATCTCCATGATGGTCTTTGTAACCATGGCAGCAGCACGTTCAGTGTAATGCCCTTTAGCCACAATCCTATCAAATAACTCACCTCCTCCACAAAGTTCCATAACAAGATAAATAGCTTCTTTATCTTCATATGCTTCCCTAAAGCTAACAATATTTGGATGTTTAGGCAAATGTCTCATTATCTCAACCTCTCTTCTTACATCATCTACATCAATTTCCGTCCTCAGTTTCGCCTTGGAAATTGTCTTACAAGCATATGTTTCACCGGTTTCTTTGTCGAAACATCGGTATGTCACCCCGAATTCTCCTCTGCCTAGCTCCTTTCCAAATTCATATTTTTCTCTTATATTATCTCCTGAAGGATTTTTAAGCACATTTCCAACTTGGAAATGCGCAGTGGAGACCTGTGAATAGGCCACGCTGCTCTCAGGGTAGGGTTTTGGTCTGTTGTCATAATGCAACTTCCTTGATATCATGCGACCCGCCTTTACAGGTCCTGAAAGGCAGCCTCCCATGGGGTTGATTATTAGGGTTTTGCCCTTTTTCTTCTTCTTTTTTTTTCCTTTTTTTTTTCTAAAGTTTTGTTTTACGAGCGTCCCATGGCAAGAGAGACATGGAGAGAAAGAGAAGAAGTTTTTTTTTTTTCTGGTTTTTTTTTTTCTCTAAAAGAAAGAGAAAACAGAAACCCTAACAGAAAGGATTGGAGAGAAAGTAAAAGAACTAATTATGGGAAATTTAGAAAGAGGAAATGTATTGGTAGTTAGAGAAGTATGTTGGATAGTTGTTTGAATTGTCTTTCCATTTAATTAGGGTTGTTTTAATGCCATTTGTTTGCTGTCTTTTTTTTTTTTTTTTAATTGTTTAACTAATTGATGGCTAATGTTTGGTAGCTTTATTTTGCAATGGAGTTCACTTTAGCTAGTGATGGCATATTCTTCTTTATTTCCTGAATTCAAGGCCAAACAATGGAATGGTGATAATTATGTTGGAGTTTCATTTCAAACATAACTAGCTTAATACCTACCATTTACGCTGATTAATTATAATTTTTTATTCAAGTATTATTTATCAATTAATTCTATATATGAATTTCCAATAAAAAAAACTATATATGAATTTCTACATATCATGAAATAAAATTTTATATTAGTTTTTTTTTTTATAGTTGTGGAGGGGATTTGAACTTGACACTCTGAGATTGATTGTTTCCACCACTAGACTATGCCTAAGGAGACATAATTTTATATTAGTTATTTTCATAGTTATCGTTGAAAATTTTATTAAATTCTAACATAATAACATCAGAATATAATATTATAATAATAAAAATATGCAAATTGATATCTAAATATATTTTTTTTGTATAAATATAAATACTTATAAACTCTAATTATAACTACATCCATCAACATTTTTATTTGTAATAAAATATATTTAGACATTAATTTGAATGTCTTTATCATTATAGTATCATATTTTATTGTTGACTATAAGCTATTATTTTTAATTTAACATAAAATAATAAAAAATAGTTAAAATTGTGTCAATAAGGGGCAATTAGTGTAGTAAGAATAAAATATAAGGGGTAAAATATATAATTTTGAAATATGAGGGGATATTAATTTAGTATATTATGGTAAAACACAGAAGGCAAAATGTAATTACCCCATAAAATATTTAACAAATAGATAATTATAGAGTTATATTATTCATCAAAAATTACAGAGTTATATTAATATTAGATTAATTTAAAATTGATAAATTTTTTTATCCTAATTAAATAGGAATTTAATAATAAAAAATTCTAAGAATTACTTTAGCATTGTTTATTTCATTTTAAAAAATTTATCCTTAGTTAACACCACTTGCCGAAAAGGAAGGAAAGGTAAGCAATTAAAACTATACTCAATAAAGTCAAATGAAATAAAAGAAAAATATTTATGTTTTTTTTAATTTTTTTGAATATATCAAACATTTTTTTATTTGGTATACTATTAATTTTAATGTCAAAATAAAATATAAAAATTATATAAAAAGTAGCACAGAATGACAAAAAAATATTAAAACTTATTTAAAATTTTTTTTCAACTATGGATTTTATTATGTAATGTTATTAAAATATAGTTAAATATCTGTAATAAAAGTACTTGTGAAGAATGAATCGAAAAAGATGAAACAACTTTAAAGAATTATTAACTAAAACATATATTTATGAAGATGTATTGCAATTAAATATTTATACTTTATATTAATCCATTACTTTTTAGTTTTAAATCATCCATCTTAAAATTGAAGAAAATTTAATATAGTTCAATAATACATTTTATAGTATTAATACATACACATACATTTATAAATAAAATTTTATAACAATCCATGTATAAAACGAACACCATGCGTATGACACATGTGCAATGCACATTTGTAGCAAAAACTAGTGTTATGAAAATGCAAGTTTAAGGGCTTGAAAGGTTAAAAGTAAAGTTTAGAGGCATATCAAATAAAACGGTATAAGTTTGAGGATAAAAATATGTGTTTGGTAGGATTGGCACTACCCATATGAATAGGGGGCGAAGTTTTGAAGTTCGAGACCCACCAGTGTCAAGTTATAAAAAAAATTGTTTGACCTTAAAAAAAAGAAAAGAAAAGAAAAGAAAATAAAGGAAAGGAAAGAGTGCTGGAGAAGAAGAGGGTCGTGGGTGAGGTTTTCTTTTCATGATAGGCTATCAACCAAGGTACTTTTATCAACTCGACATATCATCCCCTAAGAGAATATAAATTGTGTGTTTTGCTCAAGCAGGGAAACTCAAGATCATATTCTGGTTCACTGCCCAATGGCTAGGAAATTGTGGTACAGTCTATTTAATTGGATTGACATTGATTTTGTATTACCATGTACCACATCATAATTTTTCTCCAATGGACCAGTATTTTTTTTTTGGGGCTTATCAGAATGCTTTCTGCACATCGCTTTGGATGATCCTTGAAAAATTTGAAAACGGTGAAATGAGAAAATTCTCTGATTCTTCTTCTTCCAAGGACACTCTGTATAACAGCCTTTATTTTTCTATGTACTTATTGAAATGTAAATTTCCTTGTATTTCAATCTCTAGTGATGACGTCATTCGTTGTTCCCTTTCATTTCTTAAGTTGTAAGTTTTGGCCATCCCTCTTGACCTTTTAATAAATTCCCCTTTCATCAAAAAAAAAAAAAAAAAACAGATTTTTTGAATTTTGGTCTAAAAAAATTTCCATAATTTCCAGTAATGTTGGCAAAATTTGAATTTAAAAGTCTATTATTATGATTATTTTATTTTGCTTTTATGTTTTCTTTGGTAATTTAGGATTATATGATACGACTATAGGATGGATTTTAATCCTTATTGGATTTGGATTAAGGTCTTATTCCTTATGATTTAGGATTATTTTATTTCTATAAATACTTAGACTTGTATTTTGTTATTTTCAGAATTTAGATTTTTAGAATTTTTAAGGTTTCAACATATTTTGCAATTATTTGAATCGTGTTAATTCAATTCAATTTAATTCATCTTTAGGTGTGATTTCTAAGTCTAAGTGTGGTGCCTAGAAAGTTATCCATATTTCTCTTGTTTTTCCTCATAAATCAAATCTAAAAAGCTACCTAACAGTACAAGAAAACACGAAATTTGCAATGGAAATCTGCTACGGACCAATTAGCCGTCGCAGATATTATAAATTTGTGACTACTTCGTTGCAAATTTGCGACTGGATTAAAAATCAAATTCACTTTGCGACAGATAAGAGGTGTCCGTCGCAAATTTAGTCGCAAAAATATGAGGGGAGTCTGGCGCCAAAATTTTCCACTCTCGCCACAATTCTGCGACTAACATTTGGTAATTTGTGACAGACAAGTCGACGCAAATTTGCGTCCAAATTTTGAAATCCGACGCAAAATTTAAGCGCCAAACTAATTAAAATGAAATACAATTTACGACGGACAATAAAATTTCTGCGACGGAACGTCTGTCGTAAATTCACGATTATTTACAAAACCAGAAATCATCTTCTAGGGTTTCTGCAGTTATATATATATATATATATATCTCTCTCTCTCTCTCTCTCTCTCTAAAAAAATTTCTCCACTCTCCCTCCCTCAGCCATTTGTGCCGCTACCACCACCAACCACCTCCAACCTCGCCGCCGACCACCAAAACCGTAGGAGCCGTCGCGAACCTCCTCCGTACTGCATCACCGCCGCCACTTTTTCTCCCCATTCTCCATCGCTAACGACAGCAACAATGCTCCTCCTCCTCCCTCGAGCAGCGGTGCCGACAGCAGGTATGTGTGTGTATATAAGTTTAATTTTTAATTAAATATTGTTATAGGTTTATATAATTTTAGATTAATTTTTTTTTAAAAGCTTGAAATAGATTTAGGAAAATTAATTAGGTTAATTAAATTTCTGTTTTTAGAAAAATAATTGAATTAAATTTCT
>CANYLF010163515.1:0-10935 GCA_948193215.1 Bocquillonia castaneifolia
TCTGGTTCTCTTTGCCTTTGATTAGCAACTGCTGGCTCTTTTTTGGTTGGAGACCTGCTGCTGCTTCATAGTCATAATTTGTTCATCTTTGAAGGACAAGGGAGGATTTAGTTATTTCCTGAGGCAGAAGCCTTCTTTTTACGCAGAATTACAGAAAGCACAGGAAGTTGAACCTGGCCCTTGTCAGCCAATTAAATGATGTCGGACTCGTCGGAAGTTCTCAATGATGCAGATGGACAAGTTCTTTCTTTGGTGACTGACAAATAAAGTGATGAAGAGATGAGATGTGATGCTTGCAGAATGTATTGAAACTTTGGATTTGATTAGGTCCTTTTTGATATCCAGTAACTGAAAACTGTTATCTAGAGCTGATTGAAGTGGGAACTTGAGAGATAGCAGGGTTTTGTGATTCCTTTTCTTCTTGTCAGGTGAAGTGGCAATGCAGTTCCACGCTATTTAGCCGAAGCTAAATTTTGACTTGGATTGTGAAGGCCATTTTCGCCTTGAATAGAGTTTTAACCTCTATGGGATAATTTGGAAATAATAACTATATCGGATGCTATTGTTTATTAGGTGTGCAAACTTAATAGAATGAATAACCAAATTGAATTGATAAATTTTGAGTTGAGTTAATGGAAATGTCCAAATTGAATTTATCAACTCTGTTGCTTTTATTTGGAATTTTAAAGACCAAAATGATTTTGTTTTGGGTTGGTTTTAAAAAATCAGAAATAAGAAATGTTGGTTTAATTTTGGATCGAATTTATTTGATTTATATGTAAAATCTTATTCGATTTAAATTTACAAAACATCTCTTTTCTCTGATTTGTTGCATGCAAGTAATGTATGGTTTAAGTTACAAATACAAGCCCTAGCTTTTTCTTAAAGACAGACAAGCCCTAGCTTTGTTACTTGCATGCAAAAAAAGTTTTATATTTTTTTATTTGATCTGTAATCCCCTTGAATATAAATAGAATATAAAATTTTATATATTTTTAATAGAATCGGATCAATGAAAAAAATAATTTTTGATAATAAATAAAATAATTATATTTGCTATTTAATACATATTTTGAATTTTATCATTAAAGTTTTATTCACATAATTATATTCAAAATGTCTTTATTTTTTAGGTAATGTAGAAAATACATAAAATTTTCTCATTAGTTGAAGTTTAAATTAAGTTTAGGAGATGACCCCTTCATGGCATGAATCATTCCTACAACCAGCCTCCTCGTCTTGCACATATCACATATGGTGTGCCCCACAAAAGTCCTGAAACTGCAGCCTCACTACATTTTTTTACAGCATCTGGTAGCTTTGGGCGCGTATCCAATTCCCAGTGATGGTGAACTTGACAGTATCACACTAAAAGTTGATTCAAGCAAAGATAAGCATTCTAATCTTAAATTGATGCTTCGGACACCAAACTCATGTTTACAAACGTCAATCAACAGGTCAATACAAGGTATACAAATTCTTGGGAAATTAAAATTGCGTGAATCACACAAGCCGGTCTAAATTTCTGACCGTACTCAAATCCAAGACAATCTTGCCTCCAAATCACAATTGTTGTTTTATGGCAGAATTACCTCCCATAGGAGTTGATCAGCAGGTTGAGTAGAGCTAGTTGATGCCATTTTGGGTTCAGATCTGTGTAGTTTAATTTTTGCAAATAGTGCACATTTGCATAGTGTTTCGAAGTGTTTATGACCATAAATAAAGAAATAAGATATTATGTATAAAAAGTGTAAAGAAAGAAAAAATGATGAAAAGGTCTATAGGTTCATTTTGCCTAACTTTCGGGCACAGCAGGCCTTCCGTGTCACAAAATCCCTAGTATAATCACTCCAAAACTTTGAAAAGCATCATAGAAATATCAAAAACATCAAATTGAAGCATCAAAACACAAGAATCAGAGATTGAACAATACAAGCCAAAAATCCAGAACAAATCAAGAAAATTTCAAAAAATATCCAAAACCACCGCCGAACCATCCAAACCATCTGAGGTAATTTCTAAATTTATCTTTTACTTTTATACATGTTATCACCACTACCCTTGCAATAAGTGTCCCACTTGTTGTCCTCGGTCAAACCCTGACTGGTGAGCTGAAGACATGTCTTGTCCGAAGCACCCATCCTCTGTCCTTACAATGAGCCTCCTACTTATTTTCCTCTAGTCATACCCTAACCGGTGAAACTAAAGACATGTATTTGTCTGAAGCACCGTTGTAGACACCTAATTTTTGGATACAGATTTTGGGAGCGGCTCGGGAGCCCGATAACGAACACTCTCTTAATTAGACCAGTCTTGTATATCAATTTCTCTTAGGAATGAGCAAAGGAATCAATTTTTGTTAGGACTATCAAAGGACCGACCGATTCAACATAATGAATCGACTAGTTCATTAAACATTCGATGGGCCCAAAATTCTTTAAAGTCCATTTTCCGTGGGGAAGGACCGATCGATGCTTTGGGAACATTCACACTGTTCTATGCATTGAACCGATAAGCTCTTTACCCTAAAATCATTTGGTTTTGACAGGTTTTGTGTGGGATTAAACGAACATTAACCCAGTGTCATCCTAATCCCACCCCTATATATAGTCACCTTAACAGATAAAGAAAGGGGCGGGGGGTGGCTTATTCCATTTTTACTTATTTTTTTACGCACACACAAACTTGATGACACAAAAACACGCATCTTTTTACAAAGATTACTTTTTCCTAGTGCCAGATAAGTCCTTAAGTAGTGATTCGACTTGGACGACATTGGAAGAATGGAGACCTTCCCAAAATGATTCTACAAAAGAGGTTTTAGGGGAAGGGGGGCTTCGGCTACTAGGAAGGGAGGAAGGTGAAAAATAATCTGGTTCTCTAGCTCATTTTCCATTTAAAGTGATAATAATCACAAACTCTGAGGGCAACCAACCATCCACGAAGCATCCAATACATTTCATAAGCTTCTCTGATACTCTGTTTATGTTTTATGTTTCTGTAACTTTAGTAAATCTCTTAACATTACTCCATTTCATCTTTTGTTCATGTTTGTAACTTCCTGTGAGGAGGAGAGACTCTAGGAAAAAACAGAATGAAGAATGGTGCTCTAGATCTCGAGATATGAATCAAAATGTGTTTTTGGTTCCCAAGCTTCTAAACCTTTGAAAACTTGTCTTTTTAGCATTTTTCTTATTGGTATAGCTTCCTTGAGGCTTTTGTTTATTATTGTGTATCCTCCTTTCGTTGGTCACTACAAGCGTGTGAAGTTTTGATCCTCATATTACAGAGTTGATCGGCTCTTTGGTCCCTTCCTACGGCCTTTTGTTCAGTCAATCAGTTGATCTGTTTCTTTAAATCGGCTATGGTACTAGAAATATGAAAGTGATTTAGGCTTAGGCCCAATACTGGATAACCGATCGAATCCACATCATACGACCGGCTAGAGCTTTAAGCCCTCTTGAACGGTTCATCATCATGGGAGTTCAAATGATGTAGATCCAGCACTGTACGAGCCTTTGGGATCAACTGACCGATTCTTTGCCAAGGACCGATTAATTAATTGGTAAGATTCTTAATACTTTTATTCTTACTCTATATTTATTTGTTAAAACCATCGCAAATGCATGATTAGATTAATTAATCAATTTAATTAAATAAACCCGGTAATAATAGGCTAAAACTAGTAGAAAATCATTTCTCCTTTGTGGACATGAGGGTCTAGGAATCAGGGGCAAATGATGACCACGTCACTATGTTATTCAAAGTAGGAGAATACGCATTTGAGCAGAGTTTATAAAATGTCTAGTCGCCACCTGAATGTTTCGAGATCGCTTAGTAATGATAATAACAGATTCCTTTGGACTGCCATTTGTCATCACACTATATGATTTCTGGGTTCGAAATAAGACAGTCCATACAAAGGCAAATCCATTTGATTAATTAAATTGGTTGTTACTTCCTACAATCGACAATAACAATATAGGAAAGCGGTAAACACTGAGAAAGTAATGATGGCAATGGATAAAATGTTCGATGAATAGTCGTCCCTAAAATGTTTCTAGCCAGTTTATTCCCTCTATTAGTCCACTTGATTACCCCTTGTCAGATTGAGTGATGTTGGCTATATTGGTAGATTTCTATATTAATTTTAATAACATTTACCAATTGATTATTTACCTAATTATTTTCATGCGTTACATCCACAGTCAGTTTCTAATATATTTTACATTATTCACAGGGCTAATGTTTGCACATTAATTATTTATAAATAATTACCCAGGATAGGAATGATAGATATAATACATAATCCATACACCCTTAAAGAAAGGAATGGAGAAATAATTTTCTACCATTTTTAACCTTATTATTTACTGGCTTAAATTAGTTAGATTGATTAATGAACGTTATAATACCAAGAGGGGGGTGGGGTGAATTGGTACGGAAAAAAAATACAAAAAATTGAATTTAGATTAGTGAAGAATAAGAAAAGCAAGCACAAGAGATTTATAGTGGTACGGATAACAAATGTCCTACATCCACTCCCCAATATACAATTGGGTATTCCACTAATCTTCAACAAGATTGCAATGGGAGTTTTCACAAGCTAACTCACAACTTAGTGTTTAGTAGGCTAACACCAAACTTTTACAAGAGTTTTCCTAAGGCTCACTCTCAAACCCAACCCCTTAGTGATTTCAAGGCTCACACTAAGAAATTTTATAAGGATTTTCAACTTGGCTAATCCCACAACCAAACCCAAGTGTTTCCCAAGCTCACACAAGCTTAACACTTGTACAAAGGTAACTAATCACTCAAGACCAAAGCTTTCAATCCCCATTGAAGGTTTCCATGAGATCTTAACTACTAACACACAACCAAAACAATTGAATTTAAGATGAAGAAATTTGTGAATTTAATTGGCAAGAGTTTGGACTTAATAGGAGAGGTTGTGATCCTGATCTAACTCATTTGGATGAGTATTTATAGCCCTTTGCCCAAACTAGCAGTTTCCAAGGCTTGGAGATGTGTCTAACAACTATATGTACTTTTATTTAATGCACATGTCAGTCAAACCATTGCCAGCAGTTTGAAAACGCTGCCAGCGAAATTCAAAAACTAGCTATTGGAGCTGATGTGGTAAAATATGGCTGTTGGAGGGATAGCCAGTAGTTTGAAACAGCTGCAAGTGGTTGAGGTAGCGGAATAATCTGCCCAAAGATGGTTTACAGTTTGGAAACTACGGAGGTGGTTTGATGTCGCTGCACAACTCACACCACTTCAAAATGCTCAAACTTGATTTATATAACTCCAAATCCTTAGATTCATTTTTTGCTAGAAATGTCAAGCCTTTATCTACATAGTGTATGAAGGGTAGCTCTTAATTATGTCATCTTCATGCCTTAAAAAATCATGACATTTTGGTGCTCATAATTCCAATCAACCCTTGCTCCAACATCCATATCTCCCAATCTATAAATGCTTTTGATGTGATTCAAAAGCCATATGATACTAGACATCCAAAGCTAAAAGTCAGTAAAGATTCATATCCAAATACCATCCCTATAATGTTTGGCGTCATTTCAAACATGACCTATGTGGGCAGTCCTATCCATTCAATTCTGAGGATAATTCACTTAACTCTCAAAATAATTCTCCAAATTGAATTCCAGTTTTTTTTATCTAGAATCTAGACATCCATAGATTTCAATCCATAGATAATTCCACTATATACCATCTCTATAGATGTGTTAAAAGCTACTCCAAAAAATGACTTAGTGAAGTCCCACTATTGGCTCCTTTGGTTTTCTTCAAAACTTGATACTCCAATCTTTCTTAACCATTCCTAAACTCTCCGAATCACATCATTAGCTTATAATCTCCATATTTTCACCAATTTCTAAGTTTTTTTTTGATTAGGTTCACACTTCAACCTATGCACCTATGCTAATGCCCACTCCCAAGCTTAAGCTAACCATTAATCCAAGTGTTTTCTTAGGTTAACACTTGAACCTATCCAAGTACATTGCTTACACCAAAAAAACTCATCACATCCCATTATCATTCTTCATATAAAGTCGTAAGAACTTCATCATTTTAGGATCTTTATCATCTCTCACAATCCACTCCAAAACTTCCTTAAAAGCCTTTAAAAGTCTTCTTCAAATTCTCTTATGCAATTGCCTTATATTCATCACCTATAAACACACTTAGGAAAAGCATCAGTTTCACACAATGTTTTGTATCACACAATGTTTTGTATCATTAAAATCACTATTGGTACCTTGAGGTCCTTGGGGCCAACAATCTCCCCCCTTTTGATGATGACAAAACATTGGTGTATGGACTCAAATACTTCTCCCCCTTTTTGGAATCAATCAACAAGCGTGAAGTAAAGAAGTAATAGAAGTAATATGGATATAAGAAAATAAGTAAGGGAGGGTGAAAAGTTAGCTTGTGCTGCCAAAATGTTGAAAATTAAAAAAAAAATTAATCATTTTGGCAAAAAGCTTCATAGGCATTGTTAATGCTCCCCTTTAATGTGGCTCCCCCTCTTTAAAAGACTTGTTGCCTATCTCAACTTGTATTTAAAGATCCATCATCAAATTTGAACTTATGCTTGATCTTTAGGGATGCCAAAAGTACATACAAGACAAAATATCATTTTTTTTGGGTACCTAAATGTGATTGGGTATTTGGGGGTTAGTCATTGAGTAATCCATTGAAACAAGTTGCAAATGGAGTTTCCTTGCAAAGCATTGAAAATTTTTGTGACCATACCACATGTAATAATGACTTTTAATTTTAGACGTATCCACATTTTTAATTGAGCTTTGCAAGGGGGCATGGATGTACTTACATTATGAGTACACAAATATAAATTAGAAACATGATTACGTGCTTTGTGTGATGCGAAACCAACAATATTGGTAGTGATTAGAAACACCAACAATGGATTTGGATACGTTCAAACTCAATTTAGATTTGATTAACTTAATCAAACATGATAAATCCTCTATTTATAAAGGGATAGCAACCTTACCAATATTGTTGATTACGTCGCCTAAAGATCTAACTTTAAATTTGCAATTGAATGATGAAACTAGCAAGCTTAGCAATTAACCACTAAACCCTCTAGTTATAAATTGATGAACGCTCAAACAACCTATTAACTAACAAGTTAATAGATTATTCAAGGTAGAATTGAATAAACTAACACATAGTTTAATTCAAGAAATCAATAAGGAATACCTTAAAGACTTGGAGAATTTGCTAAGCAAAATTTGAAAATTATTATTAATTTAACTTGGGGATTTCGGCCACCCCTTAGGCTCTTTATATGCTTAATAAAAGTAATTCTATTCCTAAACAAGTAAGAAAATTCGACCAAACAAGCTTGGCTTGAAAGATAAGCAAATAATAATAGAAATCCTAATCCTAGTTGGAAAACTAAAACTGGTAGAATAGAACCGCAACTTTGCATCTCAATTCTGACCCCCATAGAGACCTCAAATTAAAATTCTTAAAACATATGAATTGTAGATCTAGAGGTCCTCTTTCCGTGGCATTTTGAATCGCATCAATTAGAGTTTGCGGTAAAATTTATGGCCCGAACAAACTGCTGTGCTTGGGAAATCCTATTTTAACTTCCCAATTGGATTTAGAATTATGGATAAGTAGCCAACCCTTATGATTAGGGTAAGGGTTTCGACCCTGGACCATTGACTTAGTCTTGGGTTGACCTTCCTTGGCCTTTGACTGTTGACCATTCGGTTGACTTTAACTTTGACTTGTTGACTTTCTTGACTTTGTTGAATTAAGCTTGTTATTATCTTCAAATCATTGTCATCACCACTCAAACATGCTCCATATTGGAATTCAAAACTAGCTTGGTCAATGGTCCAATACTTTGTACCTTGGATCACATCATTCCCCCTTTCTTGGAAAATGATTCGACCTTGAATCATTGCATGTAGATTCGTTGGATAGAATCCATGCACACAATAAAGCATTACAAATCGCTTGTTCATGAATACATGACCTCCAGTTTTGTAGAATTTGAGTAATAAAAACAATACATAAAAAAAACCAAATTTACTCTCATATACTTGTATGAATTTCAACACAAATAAACAATGATAAATAAGTAAATTAGATTGAAATTCATAAGGAATAACAAACTCCACGTGATCAACACCGAGTACCAATTCAGCTTACTTAGCTTCAAAAGTTTCTTGAATAACAATATCTTCACAATCAAACATGGTTAACAAGAAAACGCAATGAAGAAAAGATCATTCCCTTACGTGTTTACTCTTAAGAAATTTAGATGTTCAAATTGAATTCCTTAAAATTAATCCAAAATGAAAAACAAGGACAACAAAACAGACTCAATGTAACCCAAGAAAACAAAAATTAAAACTTGTGAACAAAACAAGTTTAGCAAATAAAAACAGACTACATGTAACCCAAGAAAAGTTTTTAAAAGAGAGTCTCGAAGCACTGTCCCCAAAAACCTTAGTTAGTTTACCAAAACAATTCTTTGAAGTTGGCACAAAGCAACACAATTTAACACAACTAATAACGATTGATCACAATTAAACACAATTGATTACAATTCTGCCCCAAGGAATTTCACACACTTCCAAACAATTTATGGATCGTTTTCAACATAAATTGGTCACTTTAAAAATTTCAGATAGCCTTGAAACAATACAAAATGAATTTGGGTTTAATATAGTCACGAAGATCTTCTATTGACACCAAAGAAACAAAAAAAAAATACACAAAGAAAACAATGGTGAAAAGGGTGCGGATAGCAACACACTTGCACACACACACAAAGCACAAACAAGGTTGCGGATTCAACAATTTTGAAATTCCTATGGAACCAAGAGGGAGGGGGGGGGGGGTGAATTGGTTGTTTAGCAAAAACAAACTTAAATGCTTAATTAAAACTTTCAAACAAATAGAGGAGGTAATTCAATTAGTTAAATGTACTAACAATAAAACTAATTAAAAATCAAATCAAAGATAATTAAGCAGACAAGTAAAGCAAGCAAATAAATCAAATGAATTCAATAAATCATAAATTAATATGAAAAAGTAAATAGAGTAGGGAGAAGAAAATCAAACATGAGATTTATAGTGGTTCGGCCAACTCCTTGCCTACGTCCACTCCTCAAACTCCACTTGAGATTTCCACTAACTTTGATCCTTTTGAGGGTTCAAGATCAAAACCCAAGTCTTTTTTTTTTTGCTAATCCACAACCTTTACAATGTGTTTGGATGGCTAACACAAAACCTAAACAAGTGTTTATGGCTAACACTCAAACCTTAACAAAGTGTTTTCACATGGCAAACACACAATCTTTACAATTTGTTTTGATGGCTAACACAAAACCTAAATATAAGTGTCTATGGCTAACACTCAAAACCCAAAATTCAAGTGTTTTCAAGGTGAACACTTAAATTTTTTCTTGCGTTTTAATATCTCTCACACAACGCACAAAAAAGTGAAAATTATAAAAAGAAGAATGAAGGTTTTTGCTCACAAGTACAACATAAACTCTCAAATAACTTGTGAATGTTGTGACTCTAAATTGCTATTCTTTCTTCAAGCTCTTGTGTATGTTTTGATGCCTCAAATACCTCCTTTTATAAGCAAGAAATCAGAAATGGCCGTTCTCAATCAACCAAAAAATTCAAACTTGATTGGTGAGGTTCCATTCTTCAAGGCTGCTAGCTTGCTTCACAAATGTGACATGTCTCCTTCAAAATTCAATATCTCCAGCTCTGATTGTTGAACAATTATGATTCCTTTTTTTTTTTTTCAGAAACTAGACATCTATACCTTTTCAACAATATATGGCACGTTTTCTAGAGATTTGTAGAGTTTTTGCAATAATTCAAACAATGGACACCTAAAGCATGTGACTTGCAGCTAGAGTAGTCTGTATTCAAACAAGAATATCTCTTTGTAGAAAATTCAAAATGCTCCACCGTTTTTTGCCATTGAAAAGTAGACTTCAAGAGCTTCAACCCCACCAAATTTCACATTCAAATAATTTTTCTACAATTTTTGGCATAAGTTTGAAGACAACCCATGTGTTCAATCCCTTGTCTGACAACATGACCATAAATCACTCAAAAATTCAAATAAAACTTTTTCTGAACACTAGACTTATTGGGATTTTAATCCATATATAATTTATAATATGATTATTGCCCAATTAGTGCAGTTAATTCATTTAATTAAGCCCATCCGAAATTGACTCTGCACATTTAGTTTTCCTTAAGTCCTAAACTTTCAATATACAATGTCCATTATGCATAAATTGTTGGTTTAATTAGCCCATGGCTTATTTCATTTTCTTACTCTATGTCTTTAACTTTTAACTCACAAACTCTCACTAATTAACCCAAGTGTTTTATTAAGGTTTACACTTGAACCTATCCACCTAATCTAAGCACCATTATCCCAAGTGTTTTAATAAGGTTTACCCTTGAACCTATCCACCTAAACTAAACACCATTACCCCAAGTATTTTAATAAGGTTAACACTTAAAACTATCCACCTAGGATAAAACACTCATCAAAGCTCATTACCATTGTTCATCGTCATACAAAATCTTCATATATAACACTTTGAATACCATCAAGAATTCCATCATTATCATTCACATGTGATGTCCAAACCTATCAATCACTTCTTCATCACCACCATGCACTACTCATTATCATTCATAATGCACTCTAAAACTTCATCAATATCCCTTGATCATCTTCATTAACTATTCTTATGCATTTGATATGCATCCATCACCTATAAAGCACTGAGCAAACATATTAGCACTAAGACAATGTTTTGCATCATCAAAATCACTAAAAGATCCTTGGGGTCAACAATCTCCCCCTTTTTGATGATGACAAAA
>CANYLF010163533.1:0-12148 GCA_948193215.1 Bocquillonia castaneifolia
CTTGATTGAATTTATTTGATTTATTTGCTTGCTTTACTTGTTTGCTTAATTATCTTTGATTTGATTTTCAATTGGTTTTATTGTTAGTACATTTAACTAATTGAATTACTTCCGCTATTTATTTGAAAGTTTTAATTAAGCATTTAAGTTTGTTTTTGCTAAACAATCAATTCACCATAGGGATTTCAATTTCAAATATTATTTCAATTTTTAATTAGGTCAAGAAAAAGTATATTATATTAACTTATTTCAAAATATTTAATTTCGTAAAGTTTGGATTGTATATGGATCTTGTCATATTTTCTAGAGGAAATGGGTAATAAGTGAATTCATACAAGGTTAATATCCGGTGGCGATGTTAGAATATTAATTATTGGGGTTAAAAAATTACTAAAATATTAATTTAGATGGGTATAAAAAGAAAAAGAAAAGAAAACTAAATTTAAAGAAAAATGCTTATATTTAAAAAATACAATAAGTTTAAGATTTTTAAACAAAATGGTAAATTACAATTTAAAATACCAAAGAAAATATTTTTTTTTTGTTTTAATAATTATAATTTGATCCATATTCTTATATTTTAAAAAATTTTAATGGGTCAAATTTTATAAATATATAAAATTTTTATTTATATTATGCTATAAAGTTTATTTAAGGGACCATAATAAAAAGGAAAAAAATTAAGAGGGTCAATTGGCCCGTATCAAATAATGTGACATCACCAATAATACCTATAACAGTATCACTAATTATATAATAGGCTTTTATTTTTTTTCAAAAAAAAAAACTTTATATAGATTGTAATCTCGTTAACTCATGTTTACTAGGAATTTTTTTTGTTGAAGATCAATTGTTGTTATAGTTTATTCTCTACGAACACGAATACTGACTTAATCATTGGAGTGATTTTAACACCGAGAGCTCCACCAATTATCCGTCTTTCTCTGTATAGGACTCTAAAAATATAGAGAATCAAGGAAAAATGGAACAAATTCCATCAACCGTGATAAAATTTTAAAGAATATTTGAAATTGTTGATCAAGGCGCTATAGACTCGTATCCAACTTTATAATTAGAGTAAATTATAAAATACATATTTGTAGGTTATAAAGTTGGTAGGAATCCAGTAAAATTACTGATATCATAAAACACCAACTCTGTAATGCATATGTGTAATTTATCTTGCATTCCATATATATACACTCTGCATGTCGGTAAAAAAAAATTTTAGAAAAAGCTAAACACATATGTTTACTCTTAAACTTTCACAATTTTATTTAATATACTACTAAATTTTATTTTTAACCTCTTAAATTCTAAAGCATGCATTTTTTTATCAAATGTTAGTTTTACATATAGTAAAAGATACACTGTCGTGGAATTTTATGTATTTGACATCTTAAAAAGTGTTTAAATGTCATAAAAATGTAAGTTTAAAGGCTTGATAAGTTAAAAATAAAATTTAGGGACATATTAGTTAAAATCATGAAAGTTTAGGGATAAAAATATCTTTAGCCAAAAAAAAAAACCCCTCTTACAATATTTTTCACTATAAATTATGGATTTGTTAGTGTCTCATCAACAAGCACATTCATATCATTTTTTCCTATGCATGTTCTAGTATTTCTTTTCTCCTACTCCTTTTCCCATGTTTCTTTTAGATATGGCTCAAAATGAGCCATACCAATTTTTACTAAATGCAACGTCTCTCTGTAGAGACTTTAATATCAGATTAACGATTTACCAAAACAAAATCTCCTTTGGTGAATTTCTCTCCTTTTAAATTTTATTATTTTATTATTTTTGTAAATCTTACGTACTCCTATAACCATTTGCTTAGAATTATATTTTAGTCAGAGTATTAATTTACGTTCATGAATGATTTCATTTCACATCACATTTCATTTGAACTACATTTGTTTTCTTCAATTTTTTTCTTTCATTTTTGCTAGTTTTCATGATTGTTTGATTTCTTAAAAACAGAAGTGGAGAAGAAGAAATGGCAGGAAGGGCACAGGAGAGGAAATTTATGATCAGGATGCTCTAAGAATGTATAAAAATTTAGTATTTATATATTACAATATATTTTTTTAGAAATACTTTTATATAGATTTCCATTGTATATAATCTTGATCAAGTGGTTTTGGTTTTATTAGAAATTGCAGGAAGGAAGGAGTCCTGGAAATGAAGAATTTTTTTTGGAAAGTGGAGTTGAATATTTTATTAAACAATTTTTATAGGCAAAGAGAATTTTTCATTAGCTCATCAAGACGATCCTTCTTCAAGTGTATTATCCTACCATAATTTTTTTTCTTCTGGTTTGGTCCAGCCTCTTCTATTTTCTTAGGAGATGCATTCTAATTGGACCGGTCCTTTTCCTTTGCTTTTCCTTGATTTACCATTGTAATCTTTTTGGACCGGTTCCTTTTAATTTTCATTCTTGCCATTGTAATCTTTTTGTAGATATTGTGTTGTATATGAAATGGAATAGAATTCCAAATTGGATAAGTTATTGCCAGATTATAAATATATAATTTAATTTCTTCATATATTGTTGTATATGCCTTACTTTTTTTTTTTTTTTGAAAAGGTACGTATATGCCTTACTTTTAAATTCAATTAATTTCTTCAATTTCACATACTATACAATAATTTATAAACAGATCTGGGCCATGTAAAATTAATACCAATGGAATAGTATTTATCTGATAATTAATACTTAATTTACTCATAAATTTTAATACGTTATTTATATTTATTTTCTAGAAACTGTTGTTACATGCTTCTATTTTGTTAGCTACCCATGGTTTGGCTATGCGAGATTGTTAATTGATAAAACTAAAAATCCATTTGAAATTTTGTGTTGTCAGCAAAGTCAAAAGGGGTGTAATGAGTTCTCCATTCACATCACAGTTGAACTTGTACTCCAATTCTATGGTTATAATTATTACTCCTAATATTGCCAAGAAATGTGAACAGAATAAAAGCGGTTAATCTTGTAGCTTATTTCTTCAAATATTGTTGATGGGTAACTCTACTCCATACCATCTTTGAAGATTGTTGATAATCTTTGTTATCAGAGAATGTTTTTTTTTCTTTTGAACTTGAGACTCCCGATCGATTATCATATCTCTACCATTAGACTAAGCCTGTTATAAGACAAACGTCACCATTGAAAATGATGCATGATAAGCCTTCTTTTGCTTTCAGTTGTGTCAAAATTTCACATAACTTCAGCTACCTGTTTTAGTTTCCACTTTCCAATGACAACTACAGTATATGAAACTACAACCAAATAATCGTATCAACGAACATATTGGTCTATATGCAATTAACCATTATCCCACGCTGCACTCAAACCAATCCTCAATCGTTATTCGCACAGCAAGAGTTGTAATGTTCATTTCACAAGGAAAAATAATGAAAGATGCCAATTAGCCTTTTATTGATCAAACAAAATCTCTAAACATGAGAAAATTGAGATTTTTACAGAAATTAATTATTAGAACTTATCAAGTTGGACCATAAACAAATAGAATTAGATACAGATTATATGATCAGAACTCGATTCTGCATATCGTTTGATCATTTCTATCCTTTTAAAAGGTGACTCGAAGAGCTTCATCGGATTTCAAAAAACAAGACTGCACCTTTCCATTTATCTTTTTTGAATCTCTTATATTTTCTCCTTCAACGAACCGAAGCGCAGATTGATTGCTGATTGCACAACCTGGTTGTTACCCCATTTGAGAATTGCCTTCTTCTCCGGTTTGTTACAAGGATAAATCCTTCATTATCACCATTTTTCTTTTTATTTACATCTATTGTTTTTGACTCTTCATCGTTTCCAGATTGAGTAACAGGGTTTGCTTCGTCTTCATTGCCATAGAGAATTTTAATGATTGCACTGTCATTTGCAACTGCATCTGAAGGACTTTCAGAACTGTCAAGCTTCTTCTCAGGAAGTACAGGCTCACTTCCAGTGTCAGCATTATGCTGAACTGAATTCACAAATAAGTGAAATATCATCTGCTTAGCAAGTTCTGCCTTCTCAGTCTCCGAGCTGGTCTTTCTTGAGCTACAATCTTTTACATTTTCGGATTCCTCATCTTTCTCATCATCTGTCTTGCTCTTTTCTAGCATAGTGTCAGACTCGTTTGCATCAATTGAATCTCCACTTCCAGGACTTGTTTGCCAAGCTTTTCTGGGAACAAACTCTGGTGCATGTGGATTCATGCTTCTAGGAGACATTGTCATGGGAGTTGGGTATTTCAGCGAACCTTGTCTCATGCGGTAAGACCTAGTAGCTCTATAATACAGTGGTGATCTAGGTCCACAGGGAACTCTGGCAGCAAGTGGAGGTGCGACTGGCTCAACAAGCATACCTTGACTAGCTCTTACATCATAAATGCTTGTCATGGCAACTGAGTGAACCATGGAGAGTCCTCCTGGGCTGAATGGTTCAGCTGCAGCTGAAAGCTTACTCCCATTAGTTTCGTTAGACTTCTGATTTGAACTAGAAATCTCATCAAACTCCGAGCTGGAATTTTCTGATTGAGTCCCACTATCATGAATTCCATCTGTATCAGCATCATCCTGTACAGTATCAACAGCTGAAAAAGTTTTGCATTCCTCTTCATTCACCGTCTCATGCTGGATGCCGCATGTCTGCATTTCAGGTTTTCCCTCATTTGATTCTTCTACCATCTCCAGTAATGGTTTTAATATGGTACCAGGAGGTGCCAAAGCTACTTCCTTGTAAGATACAGATTTAGAAGCCATAGAAGTGAGATTTGCTGGAGAAGATGGTTTTGGCCCACAAGCTTTTCGCTGCAGTTTATTTGAATCCTCCATGACACTTCTACCAAGTGTTTTTGATTGTTTGGATGGTGTCAGTTTAGTTGCCATGGCCCTAGGAATTGCTTTCTGAGCTGAAGAAATGGGTTCCTTCCTATAGTTGGTTTCTCTTGAATTTGAGAACTCAGACTGATTTACAATTAACTTTTCAAGAGCTGGTCTCCTCCGACCAGATTTCCTTCCACCAGTGTTCCCCAACCGCCCTCTTGGGTTTGCTTCTTGCCATCCTTCATCTATTGACGTTTCTTCAACATCGTTTGCCACTGTGGGACTGTATATAGTGACATAACCTTTTTCTTTTGGTTCTTCAAATTGAACCCTGTCCAACCTTTCAGCATTGCCACTAGCCAAAGGCATTGCATTTTCCAATCCATTATCAATCATGGCATCTTTAACAACTTCATCTTGATTGCCTTTGTCACCATTCTGCAGTACCTGCAAAATTCAAAAGAAGATATGTTGATATTTGTTCTCTTCAACTAAAAGATCTATTAGATCAATGATCATCTGGAAGAGAATATGCTCAATTCAGTGGATAGAACCGACTCTGCTCCAATAACACTCTTAAACAGCACATGATGCAACCTCATTTTCAGCAGAAGCAAACAGTTAAAATTTTCCAGTTCTAAGGAAAAGCCTAACTATGAAACTGTAAGGCAACACCAGAACAACCTGCCTTTTTTACTCAATTACAGCCTTATAGACAAGCAAGTTGAGTCTGATCTAAATCTCAGGGAATAAATTTGTAAGGAAATATAATCCCACATAGATAATGTGCAAGTAAATGGAATACAGATGTAGAAGAATGGGCCTTAGGATAAGACAATTGGTTTCACCACCACTCATGCTAAAATCTGCCTTTTTTAATAAGTTAGCGAGAAACCACCAGATATGGACCTCAAATTCCTAGCCAAGATCACTTGACCAATCAATTGCATGTCTAATTAATGTGTCACAAGCAATAAAATTCAGCAGATCAGTGGAATATTTGCCTTTGTAACAAATTTACAATAAACCGCCAGATATGGGCCTCAAATTTCAAGATATGATTACTTGACCAATCAATTGCATGTCTAATTGATGTGTCAAAAGCAATAAAAATTACCTTCACACGCCGCAATTTCTTCTGTGCATCACTTCCTCTAGAATCTTGATCGGGGCTAATGTAATCCAAGAGATCCGATACACTGCACCAAAGGGTCACAGATTTTGGTACCCCAAGCTACAGTCGCAGTTCTAAAAACAAGTAATGTGGAGAATACCATATCAATACCTAAGGTGGCCTTTGCTTGCTATGGTTGCATCTGGCTTTGGAGTTCCATTTCTTGCTGCTTCTTGCTGCTCCAGAGCTTTTGATTCAAAATACTCAAGCCATGCAGCAGCATCCTGCATTAGAAAATGAAACACCCACTCAGTAGCAGATATAACAGCATAGGATAACAATATGCAGGCTGGACAATGCAGCATGATGATAAATCTCATTAAGTTTGGGTACTCTTAATCACTTGAAAGGCAATGACAAGTGTGGATCACATGTTGACATAAGTTTGACCACATATTTTATAATCACCTGTGTGCGCAAATCCTCTGGTCCAAGCTTTGCCTGTAGTATCTTGAGAGTAGTTTGTTCATGTTGAACACTGAGGGAATATGCTTCCATCAATGACAGAGCTATGGCTATTGCATGATAGCTAGCGGCGGTCTGTCATGCAGAAACAAACAGGTTAAAAAGAAAAGGAGACAAATTAGTTAGCAGTCTTGATTGTTATGAAATAAAACTAGAATATAAATACCAACTTTTTTCTTTTGAGGTGAGAAAGAGAAAGACCTGTATGTGATCAACTCCTAATAATCTCTGGTTGCACTTCAGAGCTTCATGCAGATATCTGAGAGCAAAGTGAACATTTCCCATGCCCTCTTCCATCATTGCCACATTGATATATGTTGCAGCAGTATTAGGATGAGATAATCCACAAGTGAAATGAAGAAGGAATAGAGCACGGTTAACATATCTGCCAACAGAGTGCAAACAACAAACTACACAATGTTACAAGAAGAAATGGAAAGAAACACAACAAATTCAATTAAAATTTTGCATTATTAGAATATCAGTTCCCAAGAAAAAGCTTATTAACAGCTTAGTGAGGGATTGATTCGATTTTTCTAGCATAAACGAATAGGCCAGCTAGTTAAGTAAGAAATGTGAAAAGATTATTCATGATTCATCTTACTTCAAAGCTAACTCAATGTGTTGAAGGCGATAATAAAACACAGAAAGATCTCCGTAGCTTTTCATTGTATCTGGATGGTCAAGCCCAAGTTCCCTCTCATTAATATCCAAAGCCTTTTGCTGATATATAGTTGCCTAGCAACAAAAACAAACAAAACATATCTTCAGTAACACTTTCCTGAATCAGTATACGGGGAATATTTAGCACAAGCACAATAACTACATATAACTGAATGCGTTCAATGAATATTTTATTTGGAATTGCATCAATGTTCAATGCATAGGCACAAAGATCTGACATACCCCAGTAAATTGAAAAAGTATTTTTGATTCTTGAAGGAAATCCATAAATGAAGTTGAAAGCTTGAAAATTATTCTAGACACAAACCTAGCAATACCCTAATGATAAAGAAAAGTTCCTTCTCTAAACATAAACTAGAATGAAACAAATTAAATTTATAAAAATAAAGTTGATATCATAAACAGAAACAGGTTTCCATTACCTGATTAAAATCTCCAGTGTGGTAAAGAACTACAGCTAGCAGACTGTAAGCACTTGCAGTAGTTCGATGATAAGGCCCACATACAGCTATCATCTTTGCTAGTGCCTTCAATGCAAGTAGATCATGTTATCACACCAATATATACCTACTTAAATAATGGAACTTAATGCAGAATTTATGTATCTATGAACGAGTCAACACCTTTGTTCCATAATTAACAGCATCCTCTAGCTTTCCTTTATCAAGAGCAATCTTCGAGGACTCTAATAAAGTTCGTCCATCTGCTGAAGAGCATCCTACATGCTGCAATCCATAGCACAAATAACGAATTCATATTGAGTTTATAAATTATAATAGCTCACTAAAAAAGAAATGTCAAATTTACAGAAAGCAAACCCCAACCTTGCACACTGGAACGATGGCAATAATATCAGACTTCCTAAAAGGGTTTGGACAGTCCATATCATAATCTCTCGGAACCAACTCCAGCCCAACCTGGTACAAGAATTATTTAGTAAGAATCAGGCTTCAAATGTATTTAGCAGCCAAAAATAGATTAAACAATGTTCAAAAAAAAAGATTAAACAGGTGGGTACCTTGTGACAAAGTCCTCTAAGAATCGAAAACTTTCTCAATTGTCGGAACTCATCTTTTAATGTCCAACCAAATCTTCTTGAAAGAAAAGTCCGTAACCAATTCAATTTGAGATCATAATCATCCTTCATAGTTTGGTTATTGTCGTCCATGTCATAGGATCCAAGTAAGAAATTCAGGGACGAAGCTATGGCCGCAGATAGGTTCGATACATTATTCACAGATGCAATAACTGCTTTTATTATGTACTTGAATGCTCTAGTAACCATCTCATGAATGCAAAGTGATTGTATGTGAGGAAGCTTCTCTGCCAATTCAACCTGATTACCACAAGATCAGAACAAAAATATTCAAATATTATACTGCAAAGGTAAGATAGTATTAGAACTTTTCAAAAATATCTTCTCCAAAGCCATTTTATAGTTTTTTTTCAAAGGGCAATGATTCTAAGAGTATAAACTGATAGACTCATAGTAGTGCAGGAGTTATAAAGTAAAACTAGTTTCATAAAGCAAAATGTGCTTCATGAATAACTTTACACATATGCAGATAGATAAGCACACAGCCTCACAAACAGTCACATAGAGTGAACACTTACCACTATGCCCAAAGAGCGCATCTGTAGTCCCCTTAAATGCATGAAGTCGGTCAGAGTACGGCCATCAACAGGGGAAAGTTCAAGTGAGCCAAAATCTGTCACCTGATAAGTATGAAATTTAGATCTTAGATTATATACAAAATCAAGTCAAAGTTTTTGGCCAAGAACAATCCACTCTGCAAACAGAATATACCAGCTTTGGCAAAGCAATTTCATCATAGTATCTGTATGCCATTTGGATAAGCTCATCCCCTGACTGTTGCAATAAGTAAACTAATAACAGTTAGCCCAAATGAAAAACAGAAAAGCACGAGTCCTACACAAAGAACTACAGTACAACCTTTAAATGAAGGCCAGTCCCTGTTTCTTTCAGACGCAATAAGGCTTCTTCAGAAATCAATTCCTTCAATTCATTCTCACAGTTGGACTCTCCACTGCTGTGCTGTTTCTCATCAGTTCCCACATTTAGCCTGGCGCCAGTATCATTTTTTTCCTTTTCAAGATCACCATTCACACTAAGTTTTTTATCCCTTTTCTTCAAAAACTTAAATTCTTTTCCAAGACCTTTAACAGCATGCCCTGGCTCATTATGCTTCTCAGAGCATTTAGAATCAGTATCAGTTGGAGTTTCCCGCTTTTGCAGATGTTGTAGCCAACATGAACCCAGTTCCCATCTAATGGGCCTTTCAGAAGCAATTGGTGTCTCCTTCAGTTGGGTCAAACTCTCTTTAACTACTTGTTGAACAGGACATCTAGAAGCTTCTAAATCATCAAAGTTGGAGTTGGATGGCTGACCTCCAGATGCTTCCTCAAAGCTAGATTTATGAAGCAGAACCCTTAAGCTGCAAAATTAGCACCTATAAGCTCAGAAATTTATTAAAGCACAAACATTCAGTAACAATGCATTGCCTTGAAAAGAAAATATTAGTTTCAACAAACATTACAAAAGTTATCCTGTATATTTGCACCACAGAAACCGTTGTTTTTACTTTAACCTTTCTTGATTGTGATGATGCTATGTTTCAAATGTGTTGAGTTATCAAAAGGGAACAGGAAGACTATCTTAAATGGGTTCTTGAACACTGGATGGCCAGAATAACCACCTGATCCACTCCTTTCAGTAACAAACATCTTTGTCCCAGAGAAAGGACATAAGTGTCCCCCTGAATCATTAATTTGGATATGATGAACACAAACAGTGCCCATATCTTATTACAGTCACAGGCTAATTTTCCATATGATACTATTTATCACAATATTCTTTTTTTTTTTAATTGTAAAAGATGTGCCCCAAAACCATTTTTTTTAATTTACCTGCTAAACCAGGGGCATCACTTACTATTAATTCCAGTCTACATCATTTCCTAGCATAAATGTCCTATTTACATATAATGGTAGGTTGGAAGAGCTTTCTGATAGAAAAGAGAATTGGCAACTAATTCAAACCTGTTAATATTAAGTGCATTAAACCCCCCATCTGGCTGATCACTAATTTCAATATCTCGAGCTTCAGATTTTCCTTTCTTCACTTCACCAACAACACTGACTGTTGCAGTGTACCCGCAATGTCTCACAATGACGATACCCAGTGAAGAGGTGTCCTGCGAAAATTATATCATTTCAGCACCCTTTGATCATAAAAATCTTCAAATGTCTAAAAGCTCAATTCACAGTATAAACTTAGCATTCTACCATTCTGCATGATCTTCACATTCAACCAGTTGAGATGGTTTGGCCATGTGCAACAAAGTTTAATAATAGGATGCTGCACCAGAGGGGTTTTTGAGTTTAGTTTGAAAGCACAAGTGGGAGATTGGCCATAAGAATGACACTATCATTGTTCAAAAGAAAATAAGGTCTTGAAAAGTAGTGGAAAGATGAGATTGACGATAAAATGCAGAAGAATCAAGTCAAAGCTGCTAGACTTTTTTTTTTTCCTACAGAAAGAACTACAGTTGATTTTAACAGGTTTATTTTTTACAATCGTAAAAAGGTGTTTTGCATTAGCTCATGAAACACACAAGAAATAGATATCATACATGTAGTTGGGTGGTGGCTTTTGCGTGTTTGAATGAAAAAGTGAATGAACAGATACAGAAGAAGGAGAGGTGACAGGAGGAAGGAGGAGATGGGCTAAGGCAAGAAAGAACATTAGCTAAAGAGGGATAAGATAAAAGGATGGTTGAGATTCACAGTTATACATACAATTTTGAGTGCCATAGGCATAGATCATTTGTACAAGCTTGGTGGCGACCTAATTTAGTAAAGGGAACAATATACTTACATGAACAACTACGCTTTCATCTGCAGTCATTCCTTTAAGCAAATTCCTTTGAGCAACTTCCCTGGCAGAGATACCAAAAAACTGATAGCCATCAACTTTATCCCTGAACTTCAAACTTGCATCTCCAGCATCACGTTTGACAGTAATGGACAAATCCCCAACATGATCTTCAAAAATAATGGAACCTGAATTGACAAGTTGGCGAATGGCTCCGACAGCTTTGAAAATTGCAACATCAACAAATAGGCTATGAAGCAAAAAGGTCTTTCGGTCTCGTGTCACTCTTTCCTCCTCAGTCTTGCAAGGTAAGCTTGCCAAGATTGCAAAATCTGTGGCCCATGGTCGAAGGTCATATTCACCATTTCTACCCTGCCCTCCACCATTGCCACCCCAATTTTCATCTTCTGTAGGCAGAGATGGGAAGTTTGATGGAGACTCAGCAACAGGTGGAGGAACAAGCCATGTATTTGCACGAAATCCATAAGGAAGATTTCCAAACTGCAAAGAAAAAGATGATGAGATCTCAGATATTTCTACCATAAAAAATAATAAAATTGAAATCCATACAATCAACCCGAGCTTAAAAATATCACACCTTATTATGTTCTACAAAAGCCTTCATAAGAGAATCATATGCCTGGAAAATCACAAAAACCCAAATCTTTTAAACACAAATTAAACAACAGAATTCTGCCAAAACTGGCAAGAAATAGTGCAGAAAAAAATGTCAAGAAATTAGAAGTACCCACATTTGCAAAAGATCGGCTGAGATTTTGCAAAAGATCCACAAGGGAATGGCTTTGTGAAAAATGTTTTCCCACAGTATAGAATCCCTTTGCCGATGCAACAACATGTATAAGCTTCCCATTACAGATTTTAATCTGCATAAAGATAGTCACATTATAGCTTCAGCATACCCAGTAATTACAAAATATTAAATAAACAAATAAAGGCCTTATTTGGAACAAATCATATTCAATTTTAACTGCATTAACATTGAATTCAATCAACCAGCATTTCAAATACGAGAATTGACTAAATAAAATTAAATGGAATTAAATTCTTGCATTTTTTAGACTTTC
>CANYLF010163682.1:0-12604 GCA_948193215.1 Bocquillonia castaneifolia
TTTTTCCAAGATTAATTGCTTCGGAAGATGAGTTAATTAGAGGGTTTAATTAATTAATAAAATCAGCCTTATGAGTCTAGGAATGGATTAGAAGCAATTTACCTAGTTTCATAAATAGAAAACTCGATTAGATTAAATAGCGGGAAAATCAATGAAATCTGCCTATACTTGAGCTTAGTAATATTGATTAAA
This sequence comes from Bocquillonia castaneifolia, assembly GCA_948193215.1. NCBI lineage: Eukaryota > Viridiplantae > Streptophyta > Magnoliopsida > Malpighiales > Euphorbiaceae > Bocquillonia > Bocquillonia castaneifolia. The sequence continues at coordinate 193 of CANYLF010163682.1, forward strand.
TCCTTTAGAATTTATTAGTCTTTATTTTAATTAGTTTAATTCATTCTTATTTCTCCAATAATTATATTCTTTATTTGATTTAATTAGGCTAGTATAATAAAAATTGCAGTTAATTCTGAGTCTTTGTGGAAACGATACTTGACTCATCACTTTATTACTTGTTTGATTGTGTATACTTGCATAGCCCGCATCAGTCCCCTCCAAATATGACGTCATAGAAGCCTACAAAGACTCTTGGTTCAGCAACTGCCCCTTTTTATCCCTCAGGCTTGTTCTCCACATCCCTCTTCCCCTCGGGTTGATTCCTTAGAAAGCATCCTAAGGTGCCCCTTTCGATCATTCTCTCGATTTCATCCTTCAAGTTACAACATTCCTCGGTATCGTGCCCAATGTCCCTATGGAATTTGCAATATAGATCCTTATTCTTTCTTGCTTCTTTGTCACCTGTTAGCTTCTTCAACCAGTTAATCTTTTCATTGGTTACCCTTTTGATCCACAAGAGGATATTGGATCTGGAGTCATTGAGGGGAGTGTAGCTTGCTATCCTTTCTTCTTTCTTCGAGGTTGTGCTACTTTGCCTTTGGTTCCTTTACTGAGGGGATATGCTTCTGGGGGATCTAAGTGGTCTCTCCCTATACCTTAAGCCCACTTCTTCCACCATGACTACTTTACCTTTGGCCGGTGGCATCAAGTTTCGATCGTTCTCTTCACAGCGAATATGCCATTGGGCTATTTCCATGAGGGCCACCTGGGACTTCGGATCTTCCCTCATTATTTCCCTTCTTAAGTCATTACAGGTCGTGCCTTTCATTACTACCGCTTGTGCCACTTCAATGTTGAGGCCGACTACGGTAGTGACGTTGTCATTAAACCTCCTCACATGGTCCCTTAGACTTTTATTTTCTCTTTGAATAAGATTGAATAGGTTAGATGACTTCATCCCCTGAGCTATGGAAGTGACAAACCACGATTGGAACTAAGCTGCTAACTTGGAAAAATAACTGATGGAGCCAAGGGGAAGGCTTTAGTACCATAACTGGGCAGATTCCATCAAAGTGGTGGGGAAGAGTTTGCACATCATTTGATCTTCCCTCGTGTGCACCTACATCGTGGTGCAAAACTTATAGAGGTGACTCTTAGGACATCCTTTCCCACTATAGGAATCCAGGTGGGGCGTTCTCCATCCGGCTAATAGATGTGCTTCCGCCACGGCTTCCACCAAAGGTTACGTACCCCAAATTTGTCCATCACTCCCTTTATCAGGGCTTCCAGATCATTTTCTTTTTTAGCAGGGGTTGCTCCTAGAGGGATTTGTTGTCCACTTTTTCCAGTTTCGGTGTTGTCCGTCAGAGTCTTAGAACTGCTCCCTGCCTTAAACCACTCCGGCATCTTCTGGAATTCTCTCAAGGTATGGGAAAACTTGCTTCCTAGTTTGTAGGGGGCTGAGCTCCTCTCCCATAAAATTGTGAATAACCAACCATTCTTCATTCCACTGTTGGATTGAAACTAATGATCCTCATTTTTTGGAGGTTTTCTATGACAGGTTCATTCAAATTGGGAAAAAGGTTGAAACCACGATCGTTACGTGACTCCATAATAACTCAGGTGGACTTGAAAGCTAGTGTTCCACACTCAACGCACCAACTGATACGAACTGGATTTCTTCCTCCTACTTTGTAAGGTATAGCCTGTAAAAGAATAGGACATTAGGTAGTTGCTGTAGGCAACTCGTCTGGCACCCAAGTCAGTATATAAGTGAAAGTAATCTCTCAGTAAAAAAACTTCAATTTGTGTTTTGATACTTACCCTGGTTGCTTGCTATCGTATCGTAGATATAGTAGAACGAAAGTTGTTAGATATCTCTAAATATCGGGGCTCTAGCTGTTGGTTTCTTATACATGATAATGTTCCATGTATTTCAGAAGTATGGCTACTAACAGTCATGGTTAAATCCACTACTCTATTGATGGAACCTTGTTAACTCCTAGAATCTGGATGAAGCTTTAACTATTTTCTTCCTAAGGAACCATGGAGATGCAATACGCTTAAAGAACCGGGATAAGGAATAATACAATCCGTATCACATGTAAACAAGTGAGATCTTTTTCTTTCTTGAGTAACTCATGATCACGTTGCCTTATTTGAGCGAGAGTAGGATTTTCACCTAATGAAGTTGGAAAATCTCCATAAAAAACCGCATTCCATAACCATCGATATTTGATATATGTCCTCATTTTAACTACCCACATTTGATTGTTTTCGCATGTAAATACAAGAATAATAGGTGCTGCGACTATAGTTGAAACCATTTTCACACTCTTAATTTTCAGAAGCCTTACCCTCTTAAGAAGAACTCTCTCTCACATTTTTTTTACTCTCTCACAGTCCCTTAAAAAACATGAAAGCTCTAATACCACTGTTGAGGCAAAGGCTCAAACTGAGAAGATTGAAGAGAAAAGAAAATGAAGAGTATAATTTGCTCTCTTACTCTTGTATTTCTTATATTAAACTTCATGAAGAACAAGTCTTATATAGGCAAATACAAGAGTAGACATAAACTAGACAAGATTGACGCTTGTCAAACACACTACATGCATTGGCTAACACAAAATAAATAAAGTAAAATCTTTCTAAAAAAGTAGTAAAGTAAACAACATGCATTACTGACAACTCTCGCAAGTGTATGGAATAATTGTAGTAATAAACTCGGAGTACGAGGTCGATCCACAGGGACAAAACGTATAAAAAAATTAATTTTTCGATTAAAGGTACAAAATGCAAGAAAATTAAAACGAATACCCTTAGTTTGATTTTTGAAATAATTGAAAATTAATTTAAAGAAATTAAAACTAAAATTAAACAATCAAAACTAAAACAAGAATATAAATTAAAGACTAAAAACAATTTAATTTGATAAGAAATCCAATAAAAACAAACACTAGAGCTCGGGAATTCATCTAGAGGGGTAATTTAATTACTAAGTAAAAATTCATTTAAGCAAGACTTTTCGAAATTATTTTAATCCTCCGTCGAGGTAGAAAAATGTAATTAATTGAACCAACTATGCTAATCCGTCAATGCACACTTATTAAACAATTAAATCCATTAAGCAAATCTTTAAATCAAGTTTAGGTTAATTGCCATGTCCGTATTAGCATCTAAACAAGCTCAATTTTCAAATCCGGTTTATAACAATCAATCGATTAAATTATAAATCCTAACAAACATACAACTAGGTGGCCAATCAAGATTTATGTTAAATAAGCCCTTGAAAATTGAATAAACAAGAAAAACTATAATTAAATAGTTAATCAAAGCATTAGTAATTAAATCACCCCCTACCAGACTTCATCCCTCACTCTAGTAGGAAAATTAGTTATTAACCATAGAAAAAATCAACAAACAAACAATAAACATAATGAAATTAATAAAAATAAAATAAAGTAGAATCAACTTAGTCTTTGAATGTTGAATACAAGCTTCAATCTTCAATTACTATGAAGAAAACACCTTAGAAAATCTTAGAACCAAGAAATTCTAAGAGCTAAAATAAATTCTTAAACTAAGAAAAATAAACTGAAAATAAAGCCAAAGGTGGCTAACATCTAAAAATAATTAGTATATATAGTATAACACTTTTCTAGACCTAAAAGTACCCTAAAACCATTTAAAATCGGACTAAACCACATAAAAATCACCCACGAACCGTCCGAATCGACCCAAAAACAAACCAAAAATCACCCAGGAAGTGTCTGAACGTCGCCCAGCAGGACCTGGAAAGTCACTGCCCAAAATTGTTCTTCTCACCCAGGTCTGGCTGGTGAAAGTTTGACTTTGCGATTTCTTGCTCGTTCGGACTCCGAATTCACTCCGGTTTGATCCTAACCGATCCTAGAACTGCAAATTAAAAAAATATAACAAAATAAGTGCCAAATAAACTCAAAATGATGGAGAATTGCATTAAAAACCCATTAATTTAGTTAGTATAAAACCCGATTATCAAATTCCCCAACACTTGAGCTCTTGCTTGTCCTCAAGTAATTAAATCAACACTTAAATTACTGAATGAAATTCCCAAAATATTGCAATTCAAGCTATCATTATAACGATCATTACCTCAATCATAATTAAATCAAATCACTAAAAATAAAGGTAATGTTAATATTCAAGCTTGCCAAACCAAATGTAAGTCAAACCAATCAAATTTTAATTTCCAACTAAAACACAAAACCTAACACTCTTACAATCATCACAATCATACTCATGTGTTTAGGGATTAAGTGTTTACTCGCAAATCGTTACAAGGGAGAATTCAAGCTCCTTGTAATTCAAGCGTAAGCTTGCTTTTTATTCAAAAGTCCTCCACCTAAAAATATTGGAAACACAAATCAAAGAGTCTTTGAATTGGTTGTAATGTGGCTTAGGTACCGTAGGATTTAGAATGGACAAGGAACGAATTAGCAAAAATGAAATTCACTTTAAACACAACAACACCAAACAATTAAATTTGTTAAGAATACCTTATGACTTAAAACCTTGAATAATTCACCTAAACTTAACTCCTTTTTCTTGCCAAATCAACCATGCACAGCTTTAAGTTCTTTGAACTTATTCACTTATACTTGCATTTTGCATCATCATCATTCACTTCTAGACAAACTTTTTCAATTCAATTCTTTTTCACTATATTGTTTTTTTTTTCACAAAACACTTTCAAACTAAAATGCTTGGCAACTTAATCAAGGAATACTCAAGAGTTCTCAAAATTACTTCACAAATTAAATTATTTTAAAAACATAAGTGCACCTCAAGGGTAGAAAGAAGGGAAAATGTAAAAGTTGGCTAAATCAGGCTCAAAATTGTGGTAATTCAAATAATCAACAAGAAAAGGATAATTAAGGCTCAACTTGGCTTACTAATGAATAATAGGGTGGTTATTTGGCCAAGAGTTAATCCTAAATTGCCCTCATCACTTCCATATTTCCAATAAATAATGTGGATTCCAATTGAATACCAAAGCAAGTTCTAACGAATTCTCACCAAGTAAGAACTCTCAACAACAAAATAAGAGCATGAAAATTTTAAAATTTGGCTCAAAAGCTCACATGGATAAGGACAATGTTGAGAATTGGTATTTAAATTGGAACTCACAACAAATTAATCTCACTTAGAGACTTGGAATTGAAAGCTTAATCATTAATACTCACTTTGAATTAAGTAATCTTCCAAAATAATGAACAAAGTAATAATCCTTATAACTCAAACACAAATCACAATAATTTTGAAAGATTAATTCAACAAACATTAGTATTAATTGAATACACTTAAGAACGAACATAACACAAAACCACAAATAATATCACATTAAACATACTAGGTTTTCAAATTCGACATTCAACCACAAAGTTCCACAATTTAGCACATACAACCGAATAAACCCTCCCCCACACTTGAGTGACACATTGTCCTCAATGTGATAAAGAAAAAATCAAAACAAAAGTGAAGGTAAGAGGTACTTCCCTGAGCGAGGATACTACTGATCCACAAGTCAGATTCCAACAAGGCAGCTTTCCGAAAGAAAAAGAAAAATAGAAAACCTAGAAACAAAAACAAATGAAAAACAGATAACATAGAAAACTGAAGAAAATCCATCACTCAATCAAACGGTGGTGGCGGTGGAGGTAAGCGAGCCTCCAACGCAGTCAACCGCTGATCGATAGAAATCACATCCCGCTTTACATGCTGACAAAAATGAAGCATACGGAGAACTAATGTGCGAGTACTGGCACAGCGATGATGAGGTGCTGGCGGTACCTCTAGGGCTGGCTGAGGAGTCTTAATAGCAGCAGGCACAATAGGCACATCAGAAATAGGGGCAGCAGTAGGAGGAGGAATAGAAGTACCTGAAGATGATGCAACATGAGTAGCAGAAGTAGGTGCTGGAGTGGTCGCATGGACCCAATCGTCACCACGATGCACATAATGCATATAAGATAAGGTTCCGAAGGAAAGCAAATCAAAGGAGCTCAATTGTAGAGTGGGAACATCATCCGAGATAGGCACCTGAGAATGCTGGAGCAGATGAGAAATTAGGATAAGAAAAATGAAGCAATGCTTGCTTTCGGTACCAACTTGCCTAATAGATTGGATGATGGTCTGGGACAACCGAATGTCACGATGAATGTCGCACCGTTCTTGAAGCTTATCCAAAATATACATATCACTAACTCGAATCTCATTGCTTCCACTTGAAGAACGGGGTAGGAAGTTGTGCGAGAGCAACTGAAGAATAAGACGGTCGCGAGCTTGCAAATATTTAGCATGAAGCTTGCGATCCGTAGCACGAATCACATGAAATCGCTCGAGAGCCTCATCCAAATCCTAGTATTCATTAAAAAGAACTCGAGACCCCTCACAAGATAGACGATGTCCAACATCCGGCACACCCATAAAATTGGCTAATTCAGAAGCAGTAATGTGAATAGCCGTCCCCCTCACCCAACTCTTCAATTCGTCATGCATATTGACACCTCGATCTTGTAAATTAGCATAGAATTCACGTGCCAAGTCAGGGTAATAAGAGCTAGAAACACTAACCATAGGTTGCCATCCAAAGAAAGAGAAGATCTCATGGAATTTATATTTAGCTTCAAGATCTTCTGCAACACTCTTCTCAACAACTAAGGAGAAATGGCCATTAGCATTGAACCATCGGGCTCCTTCGGCCTTGTGAAAGAGAGTTCGATCAAATTGAGAATGAAGCGCCATAAACACCTAAGATGGGAAAGGTAAAAACCACAAATTAATTACAAATCAAGGAAGTAAAAAAAATAGATAATGAACTATAACCTAGATTATACAAATTAACTAAAATAAGCACAACAAGGAGAAAATAAAATCACAGCCCCTCTACTAATAATAATCACTCTCCCTTACAAAAAAGGATAGGAAAAATAACTAGCCAAAACAAAAGTTTACAACTAGGCATATGTAGCACCAAAAATACTCAACAATTAGCTTAAAATCAACACAATGCAATGGAGACAATGTAGGATGCAATCATCTGAAAAACAGCCCCATAAACCCATAAAATGGACTCTAAAAATTCCTAAGGAGAGAAAATCAAGACCATGTATATATGCAAGGGTCCAAACATGCTAGAATTGACTTATAGAGGGTATTAGGATGACTAAGGGGAATTTAAGCTAAACCCAAAGAGTGCAGCCCTCTTATGATTAAAACCTACAATGTCATTGAGGCATTTTATCAAACATGTATGGTGCATAAGAGACATAAGCCTAACAAACACAATCCAACCGTAATTGCCCAACAAATCAACAATGAATTATATTCACTACCCATCAAACAATGGAATGAAGATTTAACAACAATGGACAATGAATAAAGTATTACAAATTAAATGAACAAGAATTCAAGGGAGGACAATTAAGAAAAAGTTAATATGAAGAACACCCAAATCAAATTAAACCTCAAAGCATCATCAATAACCAAATAATCAACTAATACTTGCATAATTAAAACTCAAAGCAAAATAATGGAGAAGACAAATGTAGGAAAAGGTTAAATACCTTGAGTGAAGCAAAGAAGTCCAACCCACTCAAGTGATAATTGAAATGGAAATAATAAGAAACTAATAATTAAGCGTGCATTCCATTATTGAAGTTCATACAAAGCCATAATTGCAAGAAAATAGATGAGTAATTGGTAAGAGAACTTAAGGGAAGAGTGAAAGAGAGAAGCTTAAAGGGAAACAACAATAAGAAAAGAGAGAAGCTGTTGTACGTGGGACTTACGGCTACCTTGGGTGGTTCAATTCGAATAGGTCTGGTTCAAACAGGCCGGTTTGGTTCGAATTGCTGCAAATTTGTTTTCCAAAAATTAACCACACTTAATTACAGGAAAATATAGAAAAAATAATATGAAAAACCAACATTATAATATTTAAAACAAACTAAAACAACAATTCATTAAAAGAAAATAAAACCACACTAGAAACTAAAATGAAAACTAAACCCCTCCAATCTTAAATTCAACATTATTGTGGCAATAAATTGCCCACAAATTACATATCAAAAAAGCTTGGACAAAAACTTGGGGCAAAACAACCAAGAACAAACAAAATTAAAACTTAAAAAATCAAGCTTCTAAAGATTAAAACCAAGCCAAATTAAGGGGAATAATGTTCAATTGGCTTGAAAACATGGAAAACAAAAATCAATTGAAAGAATCCTTGGCAATTCCCTTTCACTTTGCATCTCTTAGGCGTTTGGAACGACGGGGGTTTGCCATGGCCTCCTCTCAATCAAGTGACCTCTTGATCTCTCTCAATTTGGGGTCATGCTTAAGTTTAGCTTCCAATTCCTCTTCCTCTTCATGTTCCTTTTGAAGGTCAACTCGCTTGTTATATTCCCCGAACCGATTTTCCATCTCCAAATAAAAAGGATGCGACTCCTCCTCAACTTGTACGGGTATCGTGCCCCAAACGGTTTCCATCTTAGCAACCATGCGCAATGCCTTATTCACAAGGTGGTCATTATACTCCTCATCTTGAGTTGGTTTTAAGGGGAATAGAAGGAGGTGGCTTAGAGGTAGCCTCTTGATCACTAGCTTTTTTGGTGATGCAATTGAAAGTGAGTTCATCATAAGATGATGCCTCGCTAGGATCGGTTTTAATAGATGTGTTATCCTCCTTCTTGGCAAATTTTGGTAAATCAAGATATGGGGAAGAAGAAAAAGGTGGAGTAAATCTCATACCGGAATTTTGAACCCAAGTGTTCTTAGGAACCAAATTCGTAGAAACATGGTCACAGTGAGCCAAATAATTTTGTACACCCTTTTTGTAAGTGTCAATCTCACGTTCCATGCGCTCATGACGCTCCATAGCACAAATTTCATCAAGAGAGTAATAACTTTGACCATGTTCATGAAAAGCTTAGTACCAAGCCTGAATAGCGGTTCTTTGTTCAACAATAGTGGCACATTCAAGATGTGGTGGTCTAGATAGTGGAAGAGGCATAGTGCGTGGGTGTGGGTATGGGCAAGTCTACGATTAGAAGAAGATGAAGAAGCATGTCTACCCATATTGACAAGAAAACTTGAAAGCTAAATAAAAATAAAAATTCTAACACACACAAGTAAAAGAACAATGCACACAACAAAATACTACACATATAGTGCTATATATATATGCATGAATACACAAATCCTAAACACCAAAGGAAAACCAAAACAATGTAGGATTTTAATAAACCTAGCATACAAGTCATAGGAAAATTCCTAAATATAATAGGAAAACCCATTAAATAATAAAGCCAAGTAGTGGGAAGAAATACTTCCCTAAACAATAAGGATTTGCCAAATTCCATAAATGCCAATGTGCTTGAATTAAATTCGTACATCACAAAAAAAAATCAAAAATCAATTCATAATTAAATATATAAATAGCTAATTATTATTATTATAACTATATATATATATATATATTACAAAAATTATTATCATTATTATTTTTTTCAAAAAATATTTATTATATATATATATATATATATTTAGAAATTAAGAAAAATATAGTGTACAAAATTAATATAGAAATTAAAATCAAAATAAAATGTAAAAACCCCAAATTAAGAAATAAATGAACATAATAAATAAAATAGTATCTAAAAAAATGCTAAAGAAAATAAATAAACATAAAAATAAAAATGTGGGTTGTCCTCCCCATGAGGGCTTCATTTAATGTCTTGAGCTTGACGTAATGATGCATCAATTGCTTTGCAGAAAAGTTAGGGTGGCGTAGTAAGCCTTCAAACGCTGCCCATTGACAGAAAATGGGCGTTTCTCATCACCCATGATTTCAAATGCTCCATTTCCGAATATCCTTGTGATTGTGAAAGGTCCAGACCACCGAGATCGTAATTTTCCAAGAAAGAGCTTGTATCTCGAATTAAATAATTAAACTTGTTGCCCAATATGGAAGTCCTTCCTAATCACATTCCTATCATGCCATGCCTTAGTTCGTTCTTTGTAAAGCCAAGCACTTTCATAAGATTCACGATGGATTTCATCCAGTTCGGCTAAATCGAGCAACCTTTTTTCGCCCGCCTTTTTTAAATCGAAGTTTAACTTCTTGATTGCCCAAAGTGCACGATGTCCTAATTCAACGGGCAAATGACATGATTTCCCATAAACAAGGTGATAGGGAGACATACCAATTGGAGTCTTGAAAGCGGTGCAATATGCCCACAAAGCATCATCGAGCTTGATCGACCAATCCTTGTGTGAAGAATTAACCGTCTTTTGCAAGATTTGCTTAATCTCCATATTAGAAACCTCGAATTGATCACTAGATTGGGGATGATAAGGAGTCCTCATCTTGAACTTGCATCCATATTTCTCCAACAAGGATCTAAATTGATGATTTTAAAAAAGGACTCCATTATCACTCAAAATCGCCCTTTGAACTCCAAACCTCGAAAAGATGTGTTTCTTAACAAACTTCACAACATCTTTCCCCTTGTTAGTAGGAAGAGCAACTGCTTTCACCCACTTAAAAACATAATCAACCACCACAAGAATGTATTGGTTTCCAAAAGAGGATGGAAACGGACCCATGAAATCAAGTCCCCAAACATTAAATTTTTCAAACTCCAAGATTGGCTTTTGCAACATCTCATTCCTCTTTCCAATATTTCCAATTCGTTGGCATTGATCATAAGTGGCAACAAAAGCTCTTGTGTCCTTGAACATGGATGGCCAATAGAAACCACATTGTAGAATCTTCGCGACTGTACGTTCTGCACTATGATGACTGCCAGCCGGTTCCGAATGGCAATGCTGAATAACACTCAGAACTTCCATTTCTGGTACACAATGCCTAATAATGCCATCCGGACATCTTTTGAATAGCAGAGGGTCGTCCCGCAAGAAATCTTTCGGAGAAGCGAAGAACCACTTCTTTTGCTGCAAAGAATAATCATGAGGCAATTTTTTAGAATAAAGATAATTAACAATATCAGCATACCAAGGCCAATCAACCTTATTTACTTGCCATAAAAACTCATCTGGAAAAAGTTCATTAATGGGTAGAGTTACTTCCCTTTCTAAATGCATCCGCGACAAATGATCATCCACCGTATTCTCAATACCCTTCTTGTCCTTTATTTCTAGGTCAAATTCTTGTAGTAAAAGGATCCATCGGATCAATCTCGGCTTTGCATCCTTTTTGGCCATTAAATACTTCAATGCCGAGTGATCGGTGAAGACGATCGTCTTGGAATCTACAAGATAAGATCAAAATTTATCAAAAGCATAGACAACGGCTAATAATTCCTTTTCAGTAGTTGCATAATTAATTTGAGCATCATTAAGCAATTTACTAGCATAATAAATAACATGCAACTTCCTTTCTTTGTGTTGCCTCAATACGGCTCCTACAACATAGTCACTAGCATCACACATCAATTCGAATGGTAGATTCCAATCCGGTGAAGTAATGATAGGCGCGGAAATCAACTCCTTCTTCAATATTTCAAAAGCCTTAATGCACTCCTCATCCATCTTGAAAGGAACATCCTTTCCCAATAAAGCACATAAAGGTCGAGTAATTTTAGAGAAATCCTTGATGAACCTTCTATAAAAACCCACATGACTAAGGAAGCTTCTAATGTCTTTCACTGATGTAGGGACGGAAAGTTTATCAATAGCTTCAATCTTTGATTTATCTACCTCAATCCCCTTTTTAGAAATCTTGTGTTCCAATACAATGCCCTCATGAACCATAAAGTGGCATTTCTTCCAATTCAAAGCTAAATTAGCTTCCTCATACCTTGCCAACACACGTTCCAAATTTGCCAAACATGCATCAAAAGAATTACCAAATGAAATGACCAAGAGGGGGTGAATTGGTCTGGAATAAGAAAAAAAATAGACTTAAATGCTTAATTAAAGCTTTCAATCAAATAGCGGAAGCAATTCAATTAGTTAAATGCAATAGCAATCAAACTAATTGAAAAACAAAACAAATAATAACTAAGCAAACAAATAAAACAAGCAACTAAAGCAACCAAATTCAATCAAGCACAAATCAATATGAAAATGTAAAGAGAGTAGGGAAGAGAGAATCAAACTCATGATTTATAGTGGTTCGGTCCCAACTTGACCTACGTCCACTTCTCCCAAAGACACTCTTTGGAGTTCCACTAACCACAAATAGAAAACAATGGAGATTTCAAGGCTATCTCCAACCTTTACCATGTGAGATTTACAAGGCTATCTCACTACCTTTACAATGAAGATTTCTAAGGCTATCTTCAACCTTTACAAAAGAGTTTTCTAAAGCTAACTCACAAACCGAACTCAAGTGTTTTTATGGCTTACACTCAAAACCCAAAAC
>CANYLF010163703.1:0-22566 GCA_948193215.1 Bocquillonia castaneifolia
TGATGATTTATTAATCTTTTGTGGTGGAGAAATTGGTTCTATCTTGCAGGTAAAGAATATTCTGAGCCACTTTAAGGATGTTTCTGGCCTTATGGTGAATCAAAATAAAAGCTCTGTCTTCTTGTCTGGAGTTAATGAAGTAGATAGAAGATCTATTTTGGAGATGTTGCAATTTAAGGAAGGTATTTTACCTCTCAGATATCTAGGATTGCCATTGATAACAACTAAGCTCTCTAAAGTTGATTGTCAAGCAATTCTAGATCGTATGGACCAGAAGCTTAACTCTTGGACCACCAAAAACTTGGGCTATGTAGGTGGATTGCAGTTACTAAAAGTTGTACTACTGTCATTGCACATCTTCTGGGCTTCCATACTTTAGCTTCCAGCAGGGGTGATTAAGGAGATTGAGAAGAAGTGTAGACAGTTTCTTTGGAATGGCATTTCTTCAAAAACTAGAAGTCTGGTGGCATGGGCTGATGTTTGTAAATGTAAAAGCGAAGGAGGTTTAGGAGTCGTTAATATTTCAACCTAGAATACAGCTTCACTAGCTAAGAATGTTTGGAGGTTAATCAATAATGAGGAATCTTTGTAGGTGCAATGGATTCACACTTACAAACTAAAAGGGCAGAGTTTATGGGGTATCAAATATCCCCAAGTCAACAGCTGGGTGTGGAGAGGGCTATTAAGAATTAGGCAGCAGATTAAGCAGTTTCTCAGCTACAAGCTAGGAAATGGTGTTCAATGTCACTTCTGGAATGATCCCTGGCTCAATAATCAAACTGTTTATGAGGTAATTCCTACTATACCTCTATATGCTTTTGGTATTGGTAAAACTGTTACTTTGAGTGATTTGTGGAAAGAAGATAGATGGACTTTTGATGATTCTGTGGTAGGAAGTGCTCTTTAGGATAAAATTAAGCCTATTAAGCTTGATTGCAGAGTTGCAGATGTTATTACTTGGCAAAATTCTTGTACTTTTACTGTTAATAAGGCATGGAAAAGCTTGAGAACTGTAGGACCAAAAGTAGGCTGGTATAGGATTGTTTGGTATCCTAATCTAGTATTAGGGTTCAGCTTCCTTTTGTGGTTGGTTTTAAAGAAAAAGCTGAGAACTAAGATGACTTTACTGAAGTGGGGTTGTGTGAATGATGATTTGTGTCCAATGTGTAATAGTTTTTCTGAGTCTATTGAGCACTATTTCTTTGATTGCCCTATTAGTCATGAAGTCTGGAAGGTTATTCATAGTGTGACAGGAATTAGCAATCAAGCAGCCTCCTGGAGCAGGTTGATCAGTTGGTACTGCAGGAAATGTGTAGGAAAAAGCAAGTTATCCCATTTAAGAAGGATTTTGCTAGCAGCTACGGTTTGCCATATTTGGTATGCTCGTAATAATAGTGTTTTCAAAAACAAGGCTGCTACTACTGCTGGAATTATGGGGAAAATTAAGTATGATATGCTATGTAAATATAGCTCTATACATAGTACATGAAGTATAGATAATTATATAGATAGAATTCAGCAATTCATGTAATATTGTAGAGTTGTTTTCTCTGGACTACAGGTATATCCTATTGTTGTATTCTAATTACTTTGATTAAAAGTAATAAATTTCTTGGTCTTTTATAAAAGAAAAAGGTAATATGATTTAATTTAAAAAATAAGAAAAATAATTTAAGAATATAATTATATCAATAACGATTATTATATGCAGCATGGAAAAAAAACTAGTTTTTTTTGAAAAAAATGGAAAATAGAAAAACCACGTTTACAATGAGACACAGCACAACCACTGATATCTTATCCGATTCTACCTTTTGTTTTTAATAATTAATTTCCGTTCCATAAAGTAGTATTCAGGCCTGCAAAACTGCAACACGTCTCGTGAAATTTTGATGGCCCCCACCAGCATAATTTTTCCAAAAATCCGAACCGCTCATTATCAAATCACACCTACATCCGGAATCCTCACCGTTGATCTTCTCAAAATTATTTGATAGAATACTCCAATACGTCGTCCTTTTCGACAAGAACAATCCAACATCTCTGTCCCATTACTCCTTACAATTCACTCCAAATTCACCTTCATCAAATTTCCTGTCTTTAGTGGTTAATTAAGCTGGTCTTGAATTCCAGATCGAAAACCCATAAAAAGGTGTCTTTTTGAGGTGAAGTTTGAATCTGTGTAGTGTTACTGTCTGTAACACATAAGCAGCTACCATGTGTTCATTTGATTCTGCTTTGAATTCAACAAAACCATCTCAAATCCCTACTAAAGAGGAGGACCCAATTAACCATTCAACCGCTCTTCTTTCTTTTGACACTGATCCATCTTCTGGTCATTCGAATCCAACTCGAAAACACACCACTACTATTGTCTTCATCTCACTCCTCCTTGTCACTTGTATTGCTCTCTCTGCTGCTTCAGCTTTTGCTTTTCTCTTCTTTTCCTCTTCTTCTGATAAAAGTACCCCAGAGCCTCTGCTGACTTCGCGTCCGTTGACCAAGCTTAACCGTCCTGTAGTTCTTTTGATATCCTCAGATGGGTTCAGGTTTGGTTACCAATTCAAGACTCCAACACCTAATATCCACCGTTTGATTGGTAATGGCACTGAAGCTGAAACTGGTTTGATTCCTGTGTTTCCTACACTTACTTTTCCTAATCATTACTCTATTGTTACTGGTCTTTATCCTGCTCATCATGGTATTATTAATAACTATTTTGTGGATCCAGTCACTGGTGAGCATTTTAATATGGGTAGTCATGAACCTAAGTGGTGGTTGGGTGAGCCACTTTGGGAGACTGTAGCTAATCATGGGTTAAAGGCCGCTACTTATTTTTGGCCTGGTTCTGAAGTACATAAAGGTTCTTGGAATTGTCCTGATGGTTTTTGTATGTTTTATAATGGTTCTGTTCCATTTGAGGATAGGGTCGATACAATTTTGAGTTATTTTGATTTGCCTGATAGTGAAATTCCTGTGTTTATGACATTGTATTTTGAGGACCCTGATCACCAGGGTCACCAGGTGGGTCCTGATGATCCTCAGATAACTGAAGCTGTTGCCAATATTGATAGGCTGATTGGGAGGTTGATTGAGGGGTTAGAAAAGAGAGGGGTTTTTGAGGATGTTAATATTATTATGGTTGGTGATCATGGTATGGTTGGTACATGTGATAAGAAGTTGATCTTTTTAGATGATTTAGCCTCTTGGATTGAGATTCCAGCTGATTGGGTTCAGTCCTATACTCCATTGCTTTCAATTCGGCCTCCTTCTGGTGTGGCTCCATCAGAGGTTGTTGCGAAGATGAATGAAGGTTTGCAGTCAGGTAAAGTTCAGAATGGCAGGAATTTGAAAGTGTATCTTAAGGAGCACCTGCCTAGCAGGCTCCATTATGTGGAAAATGATAGAATTCCACCAATAATAGGACTTGTTGAAGAGGGTTTTAAGGTGGAACAGAAGAAAACAAATCATCAAGAGTGTGGAGGAGCACATGGCTATGACAATGCCTTTTTCTCAATGAGGACTATCTTCATTGCTCATGGTCCTCAGTTTGCAAAGGGGCGAAAGGTGCCATCTTTTGAGAATGTTCAGATATACAACATGGTTACTTCGATTCTCAAGATTAAGGGCGCACCGAATAATGGATCCTTGTCATTTGCAGAAAATATTATTTTACCTAATGCTTGATAATATCATCTAACAAATACCTAAGAGGTATAAGCTGTCCAAGACTGAAGTTCAGTTGGGCTGGGTAATTTTCTGTTGAAGCCATATGAGCTTGTAAGTTTCCAGCTTATATGGTAGGGAATAATGTGTTATGGCTGTGCAGCAAGTGATTAAATTAGTAGTGATCTTTGTTATTTTTATGTTATCACTTAGTTCAAACTTTTCTTCTGTTATGAGCTGCATTAATGGAACTCTGTAACTGGTGAATGTGTACCTTTGTAGGATGCTACGGTGGGTTTTGCTTGAAACAGAACAAAGAGCAATTAATTAACCTCCTCCCTTTTCTTGGGGATTTTCTATTTTTCTGTTTTTGTGGTGCGTGTGTTGGATGCATTACTTGGATTAGGATATGTTTTACTTCCAATGTGCCTGTGCTTCTGATTATTAGGATTTGATTTGAGCTTTTGTTATAATAACCGTTATAAGCTAAAAGAATAGCTGAAACCCATTTAAACCTAGTTTTTTTAGTGTCTCATTCTAGCAACTTATCTACTATGCCTCTGTATGTCACTCTGCTAATGTTAGTGTTAGTTGATAAGCTTGGGACCAAAAGTTTCAGGTTTTTACATTTGTTGATCAATCCATATGCTGTGTGGCATGATTAACTTGTACTCAGTCAGTGGAGTAAATGGTTGAAACTCCATGTCTAATACTCCCTCTGTTTTTTATTAGTTGTTGTTTTAAAGGGAAAAATTTGTTCATTTTTAGTTGTCATTTTAGGAGAATTTAGGTTTTCAAGACAATTTTTAATGCTTGGTTTCCATTTTTACCCATGTAATAAGTAGTTTCTTTCTTAATTAAATAAGGGCATAGCAGTCAATTAAAAACTATATCAATGATTTTCTTAATGTTTGTTTTCTTCCCAAGCAACAACTGAAAATGAACTGAGGGAGTACATGGAAATTTAGCTTCTGAATGTGATAACTTGAAGTCTGCCAGCAGAGTTTGATTGTGATAATAGATTACAATGATATTAGATGGCTGCTTTGTGGTGTGTTGCAGCCTCAAAAGCAGACATGATACCCAATTTTGAAAGGTTTGCTGTTAACAATTCTCTTGCTAGTTACCTGGCTTGTATGTCTTTTTCTTGAATGACCGTATGTTAGAGCTTGAGTTCGAGTTACTTATCTTGCCAGACAACCTTTGTTTGTTATTTCAACGCACATGTTCTTGAAGCAATGCAGAGAATCAAATTGTGAACCATAAATAAATTTGAGACTGCAAATGTTAAAAACGCTTGTAGTGAAAGAAAATCATAGTTGACTGGAACAATTGCTGTTTGCTGTGCCAGAAAGTGTATACATAGATGTCTCATGTCTAAAGTCTTTGATGCTGTAGGTGAACTTTGTGAGCTATGATATTCAATTCCTGGGTTGACATCATGTATCCTACAAACGAGATGTAAATTCCATTGAAATGAGTTGAGGACTGGCAGGGGAGAATTCATCATTGTAGCCTTCTATTTCTAAAACTATCAACCACAAGGCATGATAAATAGCAACAGGAGGAAAGCGGTTTCCTTGTACTAGCTTAAAAGGAAACTGACCAATTAGAGAACCTGAAAACGTTTCCTTGTAGGCTGTAGCTCAAAGGAAACCAACCAATTAGAATCTGAAAACATGTCAAACATGCGTAATTACCTTCCTTGGCTTATGTTGGTTTCCAGAATCTTCAGTTGAAAAGTAAAAGCTGTGACTTCTGTCTCCTCAGATGATGCTAAAAATATCACATTCCTAATGTGTGCCGAAAATCTTGAATACAATTTCAAGAAAGAAAAGGTGTTGCATTGCTAGTTTCGGCTGATATTTATAAGCCAGCCATGCCTTGGTGGGCTGCTACTTTTCATTTTCATTTCTCTAATTTGTGAACCTTGCGGTTCATGCTAAATCTGACTATTTGTTTCTAACCAGCACATTAATCATTAATGCCATGAAAATGAAATACTTGATTTGATTTCCTCTCAGCCCCAAAAAATCAACAAATGAAAAACATTGTTACTTTCAGTAACATTTGTCTTTTGTTTGGTTGGTTGTCTTTTATTTGGTTTCCTTTTGCAATGAAGGAATCTCTTAGCTCAAATTTTGCGTACTCCAAATTATCAAAGCAAAAAACGTGAAAAATTCTGTTGGATTTTTTTTTTTTGAGGGGACTGTTGGATTTCAATTTAGGTAGCATTTGCATGTACTAAAATATCACTTATTTTACAATTTGGGCAGCACTTGCATGTTAAAAATATCACTTGGTTGGTTTTCTTTTTCCCTGATAACCTGATAAAATAAATGACAAGTAAAAATGAGAAAAAGTCTTTCAAAATATTGTCTAATTGTTGAGATATGTATAATGGATTTGAAAGTCTTATGTTCAAATCCCTCATCCTCCAATTAAAAGAGGAAAAACTTTATTTGATTCTTTAAAATCCAAATCTATAATTTTTAATACAAAACTATTTCATCATATCAATTTTTAGTATTTTTTTAATTTATATGTATAATTTTAATGTGAAATATTCTATTATAACAAATCAAAAAATAAAATATACCCTCTCAAAAAAATTAAAATATAATTTCATAATCTATAAAAAATATAAAAAAAACATAAATTATATTTTCTTTTTACAAATCAAAATACTATAATTTATTTTAGAAATGTTAAAAAATGAATTATTATGAAATAATTCCTCCTGAACGAGACAGTGAACTAATTAATATTCTACAATCTTGCACTCGCATCAACTAGAATGACAATGTGAAATAGTA
Organism: Bocquillonia castaneifolia; assembly: GCA_948193215.1. Taxonomy (NCBI): domain Eukaryota; kingdom Viridiplantae; phylum Streptophyta; class Magnoliopsida; order Malpighiales; family Euphorbiaceae; genus Bocquillonia; species Bocquillonia castaneifolia. The sequence continues at coordinate 6,483 of CANYLF010163703.1, forward strand.
TTTATTCACCATAATATAAAAAATAATTTTCAATAATTAAAGAAACGTTTTTTTTAAATTCAAATTAGCAAAAGAATTCCAAACTCAGTTAAAATTTTGAATCAATCAACAAAACAACCCAAGATTACCAATTTTGAATACAATTCAACTTGTATAATGTATTAGGATTGTCCATACCATAACTATTCTAATCTCCTTAGGAATGGCATCAAAGTTCAGCTGCCAAACAGGGCCTTAAAATTGGATGGATTACCGACCAACTGCTATATATATGTGAAAAGAAAAGAAAAAGAAAAAGAAAATTTAACTGTAGCTGCCGGTGACATACTTATTTCTTAACGAAGAGACCAAACACAAACACAACACAAGTGCATGTGCATCCCCAAGTTGAACTAAAACTTGTCTACGTATCTTCTCCTCCTTTCGATCTGGTTCACACAATTACAAATAACGAAAATAAGACTAGTACGAGTTCAAGAAAACACCTTTCTCTATGGCTTCTCTTCTGTTTTCTTTACCTCTTTTCGTTCTTCAATTCAATTCAATCTCTTTCTAGTTTCTCCTATTTTATAATCACCCACCTAAAGAATTTTGATAAAGATTGAGACTATATCATTGAAATCACTTGTTTTTGTTTCTGGGTTGTTAATTAAATGGCAGATGTTGTTGGGTTGTCATCACTTCGGTTCTCTTCTTCTCTCATAACCTCCTCTTTTGCCTCCAATGTCAATTCTCTTCCTCCTATCACTAATTTTTCTGATAAAAAGATTTACCCTTTAATTTATTCTGCTGCTTCCACTCCTAGTTTTACTAGATTCTCTTCCTCACCCAGAAAGCAATTGCTATCTTTCAAGGTAATGATAATAATTGTGTTTCTTTAATGTTAATTTATAAAATTATGACTACCCTTTTGTTGAAATTGATTGTTGTTCAATATTCCTTTTCTGCTCATATATCTGATTGTTGCAATTTGTGTGTTGCTGTGACCAAATTATTGATTATACATATGCTGAGACTCGCTTTTCAAGTTCTGGGTTTTTGTTATCTCGTAATTTGTGCTTACTGTCTGTTCAATGTTACTTAAAACCAAGGGCTTTAGGCTGCACTTGTTGAATCTTGCTCGATTGTTGTTTTTTGCTCGCTAATTTCTGATCCCTTTCATTGTTTGTTATTACCAGAACAGGACAAATTTCAAGTTGTATGCTTAGCATTGTTTATATTTGGGATTCAAGTTTTGATCCTTTTGTCTAGTAGAGTTCGTTTGACAAACCCTTTTAGTTGGTTGAAATTTCCTGCTTTGGCACTTTTGTTCTGCCCGAGTTATAAATGTTCTATAAGGGTGCTGATTTAGAATATTCCTTGAGATAAATTGATTGAATTAATGTAGAATGCTTCTCAAGTTGCATTTGCTTTGCATCCAACTATGCAGCTTTCATTTTAATGCCTTTTGATTTGCATTTGCTTTGCATCCAACAATGCAGCTTTCCCACATGATGCTTGTCGGAGATTAAGACATGTTTTTGAAACCTTAAGTCATATTTGTAGCCTCTTCCCTATTGTAAAGTTTTGTACTTTTGAAAAATTTTGGCATTGGAGCCACTCTAGGACTAGTTTAAACTATAGAAGCTTCTAAGATTTTCTTATGCTTATCAACGCATCTATAGTTTTTGTCTCATTTGGTTTTATTGAATCCGTTCATACCCTTTCATTTCGTCTAAATCTGTACTTCTGTTCTGCTATTTCATTTTAATGCAGATAGTTCAAACAAATAAGACTTGCAGGTTGCCTTGCAGTATTGATACTATCTCCCATCATATTAATGTGTTTTGGTTGCTAGTACTTATAGTATTGATGCCTTAGCTAATATACGTGGTCTCTAACTATTTTTCAGTTAATGAATCCATTTGCATTTATCTCCAGTCATCATTTGTAGTACTAGTTATTTAATTTTGCTTATGTCATTGTTCAGCATCTCTGTTAACAATGGCTTTGGGACAATGATCTTTCTTGATACATTAACATAAGGCTCTAGATCAAAAATTTGATTTTCCGCCCATCAAGATGTTCTCCTATAATTTTCTTGTACCTTCTAACTTATTGTATTCAAAGAATCCAAGTGGAACACATTAACAAAAACTACTGAAACTACGCAATATCAAGTAAAAGTGAAACTCACAAGGTTTGGTATGTTGTTTAGAAAAAGTAGGTTGCTTTTCCTCTCTGCCGATGTTAATAAATGCTTTCATCCAATACTTTGTGCAGGTACATGCAACTGTTGCTGAAACTGACCAGCCAAAATGGTGGGAAAAGAATGCAGGACCGAATATGATAGACATTCATTCTACGCAAGAATTTTTGAGTGCTTTAAGCCAAGCTGGAGATAGATTAGTTATTGTTGAATTTTATGGAACCTGGTGTGCATCTTGTCGAGCCTTATTTCCAAAGGTAATTCCACTTTGTTATTTGAATTTTATTCTTAATTCTATAAAGCTATTCTACAGTAATCCCATTTTCAACTTTGAAAAGTTTTTCATTGCATTTATAAATCAACTCTCTCTTCAGTTAAACAAAATAGAAAAAGGAAAACCACTGTCTTCCTCTGAACGTATGACCCACATCAAATACACTTCAGTACCTCCAGGACATACTGCTTTAATTAACTAGTAAAGCAGTTCTTATGATAGCTAGTGAATTTAAATTCACTGCTGACTGACCACCACTTGGTGTTGCATTATGTGATAAAGGTATTGGCGAGGTAGAAAATCCTAAGACATTGGACTAAAACTAACTTCTGATGCTTATTTTATGTCAGGAATGCCTTGTTGCAGGTCAAAAAAAAATTATGGCCTGCTTGCAGAGCTTATAGTGAACTTATGGAGTGCAACCACACTAGTTTATTTAATTGATTAGCTGTTGTTTGTACAGAATGCTGCCAGTATGAAAGTAAGCAGTGATGCACAGTCAAGTGAATTGCCAGGTCTTTAGGTTGAAACTTGAAAGCTTCTAGAACTTCATCTCAATTAAGTAACTCAATGAAAGATGAAGCTACATTAATGAAAGACTATTTGAGAATGAATATGATGCAAAGATTTTGGGGTTGTCAGTAATGATACAGGCTGGGCAACATGAATGCATTCAAATTCATGTCATATAAGTTAATATAGCTTAATACCTTTACAATGCATTGTAGAATAGTTGGCTTGCCTGCCATGAATATCAATTATCGAAGAAGCTGTTACAGGATATATGGGATTTATGGACTGAAATTGAGCGAATCAAGAATACAAGAGCGTTCATATTGCCATCTTTGTTAATTAAAGTGAAACACAACTGAGAATATCATCACTTGATCTTGCTTATATTGATTATGCATGTACCAATACTTCAGATGCTATACACAATATATCATATATTCATATTAATTTGTCCCCTTATATGATGTGGAGTCGGTGAAGCAAGGAATTTTCGTGGATACCTTAAAAGGAATTGCTTTTTGTCTAGTCGCAAGAAAAACTGTTGTTATTGACAATTAGGACGTTTTATGGTGATGCCTTACTGATTTTTTCATGTGATGTATCCAGCTCTGCAGAACAGCTGAAGAACATCCAGAGATTTTATTCCTGAAAGTGAATTTTGATGAAAACAAGCCTATGTGCAAAAGTTTGAATGTTAAAGTGCTGCCATACTTCCACTTCTATCGGGGTGCTCATGGACAGTTGGAATCCTTTTCATGTTCACTTGCAAAGGTTAGTATCTACAGCTAATTTTATTTTATTTTTTATTATTTTAACATCTGATATAAGTATTTTCTTGTCAATACAATAATTTACATGTTTGCACCTGATTTAATACCTTATTTAAATCCTAGAAGAAAACAGTAACCAACTATTTGACCTCTTTGACATATTTGTTGAAACAAAACATTACCAGCTTAAATCAAACAATTAGAACATAGCCTTGAAGTGGGAAGGGGTTTAAATCCAGTTCCTTGATTGACTGTAAACAGCTGTATAATTGATCTGAAGATTTGAAACCATCAGACAGAAGGCAATCTCTGATTGTTGTGACTGAAATGAGTAAGACTCATGGTAGGATAAAATTCGGGGTTTTCTTGCTTTTTAGTGAGGAGCGAGGAGATCATTTACTGGCGAACTATTAATACTTTAGATAGGTGTGACATTTAAATTAAATAACCAAATATCTACTTGGTGACTGTTACTTATATGTGGTTCTTGACAAAATATCTGCAGTTTCAAAAAATAAAAGATGCTATTGCATTGCACAACACAACCCATAGCATCAGTGGACCACCCAAGGGAATTGGAGAACTTACTCTTGAATCTGTTTCTGCTCCAAAAGAGAAGCCAGCAGGATCAGCATAAATGTAGGAATGTTTAGTGGAAGCATTTGTCTATATAGCACACGCTTTGCATTATATGTGTCACCGACGCTGCCTAATGAACCTCTGTTGAGAGGCATCCACTGTTAATCTGTAAATTTTTATTTTCCTTTATAGAAGAGTCTAAGCAAAAGTTACTCATCCTAGTTGCATTCTTTGCCATTCTTGTTCTGCTTGTGATGCATGTAACTTGAAAAAGCTTAATTTAATGAAATATTATATCCCCCAGTGTTCCTGTACTTGACTTTATTTGATAAGTTCATAGCTACTGATTTACTTGGTGAAAGAGGCCAACAAATTTTCAGCTGACCTTACATTGAATGTTTGAAGCGACAAGACTTCTGATCAATGACTTTGGCACTGATTAGGACTATAAATTAAGCATAGTTAAGATTTACGGTTCTGATATGTTTTGAAAATGGCATTTGTTGAACAAATGAAAAGTAGAATGTAGTCTAGCTTTTCGCATGCTCAAAGTTTCAAAATCCACTGTACTGAGTTGGGATTTCTGCATGATTGGATCATTTGGTCTTTCTTCCACTTTGCAAAGCTGCAATGTCTATGCTCAGTGATTTTCTCGGAATCTGGGTTTGGCACTGCTAAATACTGGCACATAATCACAATGAACTGAAAATGTTCAACAACTCTATATATGAAAGCAGTTATTTTGGGCGTTTAAAAATATAAACAAAGTTTTTATCTTGAATCAAATATAAAATAACCACCACCTTAAACTGTGCACACAAACACAATGGGAGATAAACCTCTATTTATATCTTTTGAATACTCAAAACCATTGCTGAAATATGGAAATAATTGATAAGCATAAGGTGTAATGTTGGGAATATAGGTGACAAATATTCTAATATGAGTTCCTTGGAGTGGTGGGGGACACGTTCAGTACCTTGGCCATCCTTGAAGAAAAGATAAAAGAAAAATCCTTATCTCCAGATTTCTTTAGACGTACATACAGATCACAGTCTTGAAGCATCTAATGCATGCCCCTATAGGCAACAACCCTTTGTCCAAAACCAAAAGAGCCACTAGTTCAAACTTAAAGACAATTATCAGATAGATAGGACAAAACAAATAGAATCATACTCCCTATAAAGCCATACTCTTTTCTTTCACTTTAGGATATGATGATGATAAGGACTATATATTGCATTGCATAGTTGCAAATGCCTTTCAAATTTATTAATTTAATTATAATCAGATGTGATTACCTTAGATAAGCATCAAATCTTGGAAAAATAATATATTGTTTTATTAAGAAATGGAGAATGTAGAAAAGGGTTGATGTCACTCTTGCCAAAATGCATAATTTTAAAAGTGATTTTGTGTGAGCAATTTCAATGGCTCTTGGTACAGTTACTTGATTATGCTTAATTTAACTTGGAAAGCATATATCCTTTGTGCCACTTTGTTCTTTGGTAAATCTTTTGTGGGGATTAAACATATTATATATGGGTATTAATTTGTTCAATTAGACTTCTTGTTGTCGATCCCACATTGGTTTATAATTGCATAATCAGAAGAAAATACTGTTTCTTTCTTTTATTCTTATCTTTGATTAGTTTACTTAACTAATAAAGACAGCCATTACCGGGGAATTTCTATTCCATTTTGAAGAGCAACAGAGGTTTATCTACATCTCAACACTAGATATTAAAAAGATATAGTGATCTCAACCAAAAAAGAAAGAAGGTTAGTGACTTAACTTGAATAGGCAATCTTTTCCAAACTTTATTATAAAATAGCCACATTTAAAGATCAAAATTCATCATATAATATATTCAGTATTCACGTTCTAGAAAGGTGAATTTAATTTGTCCTTTCAAATGAGCCGAAATGTGATACACTTCTAATTTGTTTAATTGAAATGGGATATTTTATTACTAACTTTAATAAAATAAATAAATTTTAATATTCTTAAAAATTAAATATAGATTATAATATAAAAATGATTCATTCATCATATAAGAATTATATAAAAAAATTATTTGTGATTGGTACAGAGTGACTATATTAAAACCACAAGTTGATTTTATTTTTATAAAAATTTATAAATGAGTAAGATCTCTATCTAGATAGAAATTGTCAAACCATACATATGAACCCGACGATTTATAATTTTATGGGATGGTTTTTTTTTTATTTTATACGTCGTAAATATTTATAATTTTCACCATGAAGGACTTTTCATCGTAAATATTGATATTTTTGTCTACGAATTGTGACTTTCACCGAGTTATTTAATAGGCGACAGGTTTTAGGTGACGAATTTGGTGATGATTTTTTTGTAGGAAAAATATTTGGCGACGAATTTTGACTTTTTTGGGACATAATTTCGTCCCTATTTCCCTTTTTGTTGTAGTGAAGCTAGGATAAAGAAAGACAAATTACAAAATTCTATTAAAAAAAACACAAAATAGTGAATTCATAATATTTCATCAAAATATAAATAAATAGAAAATGACAGAATTACAAGGTAATGTTTTATTAATGTCGGAAAAAACAGAAAAAAAATAAAATAATTAGAACCTACTATACCATCGAATGAATGAAAAACTAAATAAAATAACTAGGTTAGCTGCCATCAAAAGTTAAATCGCTGGATTAGTAGTCTAATGGGCTTAGAATGCTGGGTGATCATGCACCAAAAAAATCATATAATTAAAGAAGAAAAAAAATTTACTGAGTAGGAGAGAAAAAAAATTGGGCTCTAATTATTTTTTGAGAAAGGGCTCTAATTATTAAACTAATCAAAGATTGTTGATATCATTGTGTAAAAATACAAACATTAACTTATAGTATATATGTATTATACCTAGAATATAACATATATACATTGGACATTAAACTATATTTTGAGTGGTGAAACTTAAAAAAGATGAAATGATATAACAAGCATCCCTACATTCTCGGCAAAAGTGGTTGGTGGACGCCTTTAAACTAGAAATTAATTCTCATTAAATATCATCAATTAAAATCTTGTGTGGAACTCATTTTAATGCGATTGCTCCAAATCTTATAGTACTACTCCGTTTCAAAATATCTGTCGTTTAAAGTTTGTACACACATATTAAAGATAATCATTAAATCATCTAGATTTTAGAAAAATAGATATTTATTGACTAAATTACCCTTAACTCTCTCTTCATTAATCACATATAATAGTCGTAATTTGTAGTGTTAATAAGGGTAAACTAGAAAAAAGTGTCATTAATTCTTCATTGATTTTTGTAAGTGACAAATAATTTGGGATAAAAAAGACTCTAAAACGAAAGTTATTGTGGAACGGAGGAGGAGGGAGTAATAATTACACAGCTGTATACGTATAAATTAAGAAGAGTTTTATTTAAGAATTACTATATCACATCCATGTAAGTAAAATTCCATTCCCGACCATGAAATTGATAGACCTACGAACTGAAGGAGTAGGCTTTCCTTTTTTCACATTTCATAGTATATATTAGGGGAGAAATAAGAGCACTAACGAATTTACAAGAGACGACCAATGAAAAGCAATTCTAAGGGAACAATTATCAGAATATATATATATATATAATTAAGATAATGTCATGAGTGATGTAATCCTGGTGCTTCAGTTCTCACCTTCTATAAAAACCCTCTCAGCCACAATCTCCATAACACCATATAGAATCGGGCTTAATTATTTTAAATTCTCTTCCTCTAATTAATTAAAATCATTAAGATTTTATATATCCTTGGCTATATAGCTTGATCAGTGTTTGTAGATGACAGAAATTGTATTTGCAGGTTTGTAGATATGGAGAGTGACAGAAGAGAGTGGGCACACATAGTTTATTTGCATGGAAGTTTCGTGCTTTTAGCTTTGCGTGCTCACCCTCTATCTGTCACCCACCTCCTTTCCTTCCTCTCTCTCTCTCTCTCTCTTTTCTTTTTAATTTCTATCTTGAATTAGCAGTAAATTAATTAAATATTTCCTTGTTTCATCATGCAAGCTTCATATGTATATATATCAGACTCCTGGAAGACTATTCCTTAACATATATATATATATATATATATGCTTGTTTATTGGTTTTTATTTGGTGAATTCTTGACAAAGTTAAAGTGCAAATATTTCTTTAAATTCTCCTTGTCCTGCAGCGTGGAGATCGATCTATAGATTGGAAGTTTTTATTTTTTATTTTGGTTTCATTCATTTCAGAATGAATAATCTTTTTTAATAATTAAACTGTGAGCTCCAGATGACCTGACCCAACAAAAGAAATCATCTTTGATCTTCCTGGCTTCATCTGATAAGATGACTTTGAGGGTTTAGGTATATAGGTAGGTAGGGTTCGGAATTCTCAAGCATATATATGCATGGTCGTCTGCAGGGTTGGTGCGTGTGGGTGGACGGGGTAGCTAGCTAGCAGCTCGTTAACTAGTACTCATCATTTGCTGTTAAATTTATAATATGATATACTCCCTCCGTTTTTTTTTTTACTTGTCACTTTTTTGATGAAATTTTTTCCATATTTAGTTGTCATTTTAGAGTCCCAATATAAATGCTTTTTTTTTTTTCAATTTTAACCTTCATTCACGCGTAACATTTAATGACTATTTTAAAACAACCATTCATTTAATAGGGTTAGAATAGTCATTTGAATATTATTCCAATCATTTTCTTAATATGTGTGAAACAACCTTAAACGACATGTAAAAAAAAACAGAGGGGGTAGTAAGAGCATCCCCAATGCATTATCTATTTTTATGTCTCTTATGCTTTTTAAAATTTAAAAGTCAATATGTAAAATTATACTTGTATTTTTAAAATATGAAGAAGATAGTGGGTTTAACTATCCAAAATTATTGAGTCAAGCCAACTATCTTCTTTTGTTGGGTTTAAAGTTTCAAGAAACTTTTTATTTTTTTACAAGTGGAATAAAATTAGAAGAGACAAATAAATTTTTATCATTGAATGTTCATTGGGATAGGTAAAATGAAGAGATTTCTACTAAAAAAACTACAATTTCCATATCCTATTAAATAAAAATTCTCATCATTTAAGAAAAATCTCTTTGTTTTACATAATGCATTGAGCATGCTCTAATACAGTGGAACATCTCTGTTGGCTAAATGTTACATAGCCTATTATAACTAGATTGATAAAAATGATGGACTTTTAATGGTTGGAAGTGAGATATTGTGCAGGTTTTAGCTTCAAAGGTCAAGAACTGTCAGTCTCAGAAAAGATCCAAGCTGATGAAGCCTAAACTGATGGTATCTTTTTAAGAAATTGGTTGTATTTTCGTTAGACTGAATGTAGGATATTTTGGGAGAATATAACAATTTTTGGAGCTCTTCATATGTCACTTTTTGGTGTATTTTAAATGATTTTTCATTGGTTGCATAATATGACAGATTAGTGAAAACTATCACCTTGCTCTAGAAGCTGATTTTATGACAAACACTGTTTTGGCATTCCTGAATTTTTGGGAGCATTTTTGCTATTGTATTTTGGATTATATTATGAGTTGTCATTAGGTGATTTATTCATATAGAATTAGGAAAAGGATGACATTGACTTTTTGCCATTTCGAGGGCAACATTTCTAGAAGGTCTTTTGTGCACTATATATTCGTACTTTTTTCTCATATTTTCAAAGTAGAGAAGAGAGCCATAATGAGAGAAAAGGTGAGGTGCTGGAGAGTGTTTTCCCAGTGCATGAAAATTAATTTATGAGCTTCAATTTTTGTTAATCTTCTCTCAAATTATTCATAGGATTATGTATTGAAGTTAAGGAGAGATAAACACTATTTTCTATTTCTTTAAAAGTCTTACAAGTACTTGAGAAAGCTGTTATGGGAAATAGTTGCGGAAGCTATTGAAAATCTACAAAGGGTAGTATAACCAAGGTAAGGGTAGTGCTTAGGATTGTATACCAAGGGTTCTCTCTTAGCCGGGGAAAAGAGAATAGTGGATTTGGTGAAAATCTTGAGGTGAGGAGCGTTAAGTAGTGGATGTAGGCTGTTACCGAACCACTATAAATGACTAGTGTTCAAATCTTGCTTCCCTTACTCTTTAAGCTTTGGTTTTTATGTTAATCAATTTTTTGTGTGATTAACTTGAGAAAAACTGTTTTGTGTTAGTTTTAGAGTTTGTGTTTTAAATCTGTTTTCATTCAAACCTCTGTGTGAGTGTTTTTAATGTTAAATCAGTATTTGATTTGTGTGTGCAAACTTCATTTTTTATTTAGCCAAATATTTTAAAAATATACAAAGATTTTCAGTTCTCAGCTTGCATATCAGTTTCACAGTTTTGTAGTATTTGATTAGCTTGAGCTGCTAATTAAATTGTTTTCCGTAAAATTGGTTTAAATTTTCGATAATACTCAATCCACCCCCTTCTTAAGTATTCTTAGTAGGACCAACAATCTCAATATACTAAAATAAATTTTATATAAGAATAAAAAAATTTCATCTCAACTTACATTAATCATTAATTAGTTATAAATAAATTTCTATTAGGATCCCAATATAATTGTATAAATATTTTACTATATATCTATTAATTAGTATTATAATCAAACAAAGTTGTTCCATACATGCAATGCAAGAACTTTAATTTTACAGTTTACTTTTTTTATGTGAATTACGTTTTACTTCCGTGTTTTACCCTATAATATATTAAGTGTCTTTTCATATTTGAAAAATACATTCTTTTACCTCTTACATTTTAATTTAGTTGTACTAATCGTCTCTTTCTATGCAATTTTAATCATTTATTATTATTTTTTAATTAAACTAAAAACAATAACTTATAGTTAACTATAATGATAAAGACATCCAAATTAATGTCTAAATATATTTTATTATAAATAAAATACTAATGAATATATTTATAATTAGAGTTTATAAATATTTATATTTATACTAAACAATATATTTAGGCATCAATTTGCATATTTTTATATATTATTATAATATCATATTTTAATGTTATTTATGATTTTTTATTTTTATTTTAATAAAAATGATTAAAATTGTATAAAAAGGGGTAATTAATATAATTTAAATAAAATACAAGGGTAAAAAATGTACTTTTTAAATGTGAGGAGCATTCAGTGTATTAAGGTAAAATACACGAAGTAAACATAATTATCCCAGTTAAATTATAAGCTGGCCTCATCCTTCAAGTTCCAGAATTCATTTGATGCTTAATTTTAATAGTTTATTTTATTTTATTTTATTATAATGAGGTACTGAAATACAAGAAATTATCTCTCTCCTAAAAAATATGATGATGATGATTGCAAAAAGATTAAAAGTTCATTTATAGAATTAATATAGGCTAGCTTATTTAAATTTATACCACTTAATTTAAATTTATTTTTTTTTGTATCGAAGTTCAAATTCCTATTATTGGATTCTGAGAGATGGGTAATTAAAACAGTTGGAATAAAAATACACCTTAAACTCCTTTGTATGAAAAATTTCACCAATTGTTTGAAAATACTCCTTCAAATTTTCACCTTAAGCAGATCATGTAAAAAAGTTTTTTCCGTACATTAATTTTATAAATTTTCCATCTTTAGATATTTATAATAATAGATGGTGAATAATTCATGTTATTACAATGAATTTTAATTAGCATATGAATTAAAGATTTATTAAAAGGATAAAACATTTCAAGTATTTTTTGGTAAATAAAAACATTTTAAGTTTAATCAAAACAATTGAATCTACGACGTTATCTTGTTGTAAAAATAATTATTAAATTTATATAAACTAAACACAAAATATAATGACAATTTAGATAACCTAATCAAGTGTGAACTAGGTGTTATCTCGTCCGATGAGCGAGCTGGATCTAAATTTATTAAATTTTTATTAATTGAATATTTAAATAATAATTATAATAATAAATTGAAAATGAAAAATTATTTAAAAAATATATTAAAAACTAATATATTCTTTATAAAAATTATTTATTTCATACACATATAGTTTCTAACTTGTTTAATATATAAATAAATTCATTACGATTTTATTAATATATAATTACCAAATAATAATGACGACGATGGTAGAACTTTATGCGTTATTTTCTCTAAAGAATCATTCTTAAATATTTTTTTAAGAAACTCAAAGATTCACTACCATATCAATGTCCCATTTAAATTATGGAGTTGATACAAAACACAAAGAAAATAAAAGAGAAGTCAAGAAAAAAATATCAATACATTCAATGAAAAAGAAAATATATTACAATAATCAAGTATGATTCGATGAATAATAATCTTATAAAATAGAGGTAAATTAACTCAAAAAATTAAACAGATATATATGCAAACCTCAAAAACTTGAAAAAGTTCAAAACTTACATTATCACAAAGATCATTATAATCAAACACTGCCACCCTTCTTATCATCTCTCTTACTTAATATGAGAAGAAGATTAGCTCTACAAAATCAAATGAAACTTTGCTTGGCATCTAGAATAAGACAATATGAAACTTCACAATACTCTATTTCAATATATATATAATCCAACTAATGTTAAGAATATTATAAGTCATTTATATGTATTAAATATTTAAGTATACAAACGTTGAGAATATGATAAGCCACTTATATGTATTAAAGACTTATTAAATAAATAAACGTTAAAAATATGATAAGTCAAAAATTAAAAATCACTCATGTGTATTGAATGTTATTAAACAAACATATGTTAAGAATATGATAAGTCAAAAATCAAGAACCATTAGATATTAAATGTTTATTAAACAAACCAATATTAAGAATATGATAAATTAAAATTTACTTTTATATAAACCATCCTATGTGGCAATTTTTTAACATATGCTACATCTTATGTGGAAAAAATTAAATCCTCTATTTTTTAAGTATTTTATATAGAAACTATAAAAAAAAGTATTTTATATAGATAAAACTGATTCGAACAAATTCAATCTTTAATTTAAATCAATAGGAGATGCTAAGAGAGCCTTTTTAATTTAAATAAATTAATTTAAGTGAGAATAAAACTAAATCCAACAACCTTTGGTCAATTGGCCTTTAGTTTCAATCAATCACATAAAATATTTGGGGGTGAAGATGCAAATTAGGTGGTTGCGTTGCCTAATGGAAGATAGCACAAAAGGATATAACAATCAAAGTCCAAATGGGAATCTTTCTAGCTAATTACTACCCTACCCAATATTATCCCTTCTTTCTAACAATTTTACTTTCCACTGTAAAGGATAATGTTGCAATATTTGTGAATTCACAAATCGACCAATTCATGCATAATATTTACTCAATAAAAAAAATCAAGAAAATACCATCTAAAAACATAAAGAAAATGAACTAATTAGTATTTTCATTTAAAAAAAAAATATTATGTAAACCGGAAAACTTGAATTTTGTTGTACTATTTCGCATTTTTTTTGAGAATGTCATTTGATAAGTTTATTAAGCTTTGAACCAAAAAAGAAAAAAAAATAGAACTATTTTGCTAGCTTCTAATAGAAAAATATGCTGCCCTTTACAAAGTAAAGTGAATAATCACTATTAGATTATAAGGTGTAGTTTCATTTAGGGATGATAACGGATCGGATATCCACCCAATAAGTAATAAATAATTATGATTCTCTAACCGTTTAAATATACAATTATCTGACGCAGTCCCAAATCTGATTAGAAATTATATTTATATGTTTCAAATCTGAATAAACATTTTATATATGCACAAATATTTGAATCTGTATTAAATATACGATTAATAAAAAATATTAAATTTTAATAATTTTTCTTATTTTAATAAAGTTATATTCATCCTCAATTTTGATAAAGAGCCATTTGAACCCGCTCGGATATCTAAAAAAACAACTCATTTCATTGCCATCAATAGTTTCATCCGATGACAAAATAAACAAACTATAAATAAAGTAAAGATAAAACCAACTTACCATTGAAAATCCCAATAATTAATGATTCTAATTTCTAAATGAAAAAAAAAGAACATTTTTACTTATGGATATAGGCGCTTAAATGATTGGTAAAATACATCTTTTTTAAAATATTAACACCCCTGCCTAAAAATGATAATTTATTTGCATACAATACCTAAATTTATGAAACACTTAAAAAACACTTAAGAAACAGTTAGGAGGAAGAGAAAGTTTCATATTTGATTCTAATTCATGTATCTCATAAATGTTTCATATTTGTTTCATAAAATGTTTCACATGTGATTCATAAATATTTCTTATGAGGTACATAACTTATTCCGATTATGATTTATATGTGATTCATAAATGTTTCTTATTTGGTTCATAACTGATTCTGACTCTGATTCATTTATGTCTCATAAATGTTTCATATATTTCATATCTGTTTCATAAATGTTTCTTATGTGGTAAATAACTGATTCTGACTCTGATTCATATGTGTCTTTTTGATCATTTCTTGCTATTTATGTTTTTTCATATGTGTTTTTCGTTGCTTCATATATGTTTCATATATGTTTATATGTGTTCCAGAAAATATACAAAAATATGAAATTTCAACAAACTTCCAGAAATTGCATTACTGTTCCTTTACTATTTCCAAGACATTTAATAAAAAACACCAAAAAATTATTCAATTACATTTTATAAATTGTTCAATTAAATGTTCTATTATATTCATTCTCCTCTTCATCATCAACGAATTTTCCAAAAAATCACCAAAATAAGAAGCTTTATGAGAAAAATCAATTATCCTGCAACAAAATAAAAAAGTACATATGAAACATTTATGAGACACGTATGAATCTGAATCAGAATCAGAAACACTTAAGAAACAGTTAAAGAACACTTATGAAATAACCACAAAAACATCAAATGAAATTCTTCAAGTTCAGTTCCATGAAAAAAATATCAATATCATTCTTTGTAAATCAATATTTAGATCTTCAACACTTAAGAAACAATTAAGAAATACTTAACAAACAATTAAGAAATACTTATGACATAACTACAAAAACATCAAATGAAAATTCTTTAAGTTCCGTTCAATGAAAACATGTCAATATCATTCTTTGTAAATCAATATTTAGATCTTCAACAGTTAAGAAGCAGTTAAGAAACAATTAAGAAACACTTATGAAATAATTAATAAAATAATTAAGAAACACTTATAAAATAACCACAAAAACATCAAATGGAAAAATATTCAAGTTCAGTTCCATGAAAACATATCAATATCATTCTTTGAAAAACAATATTTAAATCTTCAACATCAGATTCCACCTTCGAACAGCCAACAACTTCATTAACAATCAAAAACTCATTATACTGCAAAAACAGTTAAGAAACAGATAAAAAAAACTTAAGAAACAATTAAGAAATACTTATGAAACAATTAAGAACACTTATGAAATAACCACAAAAATATCAAATGAAAATTCTTCAAGTTCAATTCATGTAACATCCTAAAAATATTAATAAATAAAAAAATAACAAAATATTTTGGAGGATTATAAATTTTATTCAAAAGAAATTTTATAATTCAGTCCATATGTAATTATAAGAAATATTATTAAAAAAAGTAAGTTGTAATTTATAAAATATCTAAAGGTTAATACAGTAATTAACTGTAAACATCATCATCATCTTTATCTTTATTATTATTATTATTATTATTATTATTATTATTATTATTA
>CANYLF010163775.1:0-12854 GCA_948193215.1 Bocquillonia castaneifolia
GGATTTGTAACAAATATTATGTAAATTTTATAAATTTTTATGTGTATAGACTTATTTGAAAAGAAAATAAGTTCATGAGTTATATTCAATTGAAACAATGAACAAGTTCTTGAGCTAAATTAAAATATTTTTTTAACATTCAGTCCCTGTAATAACCGAGGAAAAAAAAAAGACAAAGGAGGGAAGTATATTTTAATAAACGTTAGATGAAAAAAGTTCACTTTTACAAGGTTACTGATGCAATGGTGAACTAAGCAGCATGGAAATGGAAATGAGGATACCGAGATGATACGAAACGGATACATGAAAATGATATTTTTAAAAATATATAGTATACGAAATGTGTAAATCTTAAAAATATATGGATAATTTTATAAATTTTAATTATATATGCATGGAAAATATTATAATTTTTTTGACAAATTAGGATTATATATCCTATGGAAGATCGGAACAAAGTACATCCAATATAAAGAGGAGGACATGACAACGTCTCAGGAACTGAGGACAGTTGAACAAAATTTTAATTATATATAATTGTATTAAAATCTTATTTATAAAAAATATTATTTCATAAATTTTATAAATATTAAAATATTAAATAAATATTAATTCATATATAAATTATTAAATTATTTGTATACAATTTAAACTTGTACAGAACGCCATAGTGAAACTAACCATAAAACTATTATAAAATACAATAATTAAACATACCATAAACTAATATAAAATTAATAGACTGATATAAAACAAATAAATTTTTTATAGAAAATGAGTTTTCTATTAGGAAATGTGTTTCATAATTTTTTAAAATTATAGAAACGGAATGGAAATGTTTTTAAAATTTCAAAAACGGTTCTGAAATTTTTCATGTCAGTATCCACGAGTTTCAAGGAAAGAGTTTCGTACATGATCGATGAGTTTTGATAAATGGGGTAATAATAATTTAGGTGTGTTTGGCATAAACGCATTTCACAAAATTTGTGGAATTTATTTACAATTTTAAATTTTTGTGTTTGGTTTAAATAAAAATTGATTTGGAATTCTAATTTTAAAATATTAAGAAGACTAAATCCCATCAAATTTAATGGAATTTACAAAAAACATCAAACTAAAGAGATGATATTTTTATTATTTAGTCATCTTTATTTAGTCATCTTTGTTCTTCGATTTGTCTCTTTATTTAGTCATCTTTGTTCTATTATTTCACATCCCTCTTTATATTTTTATTTTACTTTTTTTCTCTCTAATATTTCACATTTTTTCTCTTTTTTTCATAATTTAATCTTATAGGAAATTTATATAAAAACACTTTTGAATACTTTTTTTGCAAGCTCGTCATAGTTATTTTCTTTTTAATTTTCAATCTTTTTTATACTATTTTTTATTTTAATTTATTTTTTTATCTGATTTGACTGAGTGCTTTCCTTTGTAACTATAATCGCATATTACACCTTTTCTTCCCTCTCTACTGGTGCTTTTTCATTCTCTATTTTTTTCTAAAAAAAACCATATATGTTTCATTCTTGTCTATTATTAATACATTTCATAAAATAAATCTAATAATAAACATTATGAGTTATTTTATAATAAATTATTTTTACCTCTTTTTTTTAAACTATTTTTTATAATAAATATTGTTTGATAATAATTTTCTTTAAAACTATTGAAATGTCTTAAATAAATTGTTAGTATATTTAGGGAAAATATAATTTTTTAAAGACATATATAGGTTCAGCGTAAATTGAAATTAAAATTCTTCAATTTTCCAAATTTTTATGATTCTAGACACTTATTTTGTCATCAATTCTTTTTCATGATTGAAAATTTTGGACAGTATTTTGGTCACAACCTTATTTTGGTCACAACCTTATTTTACAATAGTATCAATTATTGGGTTACGTGCAACCTAAATGATGTTGCCTATAGTTTCCTTGTTTTAGATCATTCTTAATGTAGGTTGACTTTGCGATCTTGTGTAGTACATTAGTTTATTTTGTTATTTTTTTTGAATGGTATTTTGTTTTTTTTTTTTTTTTTTACATTTTCATTGGGTTCGCAAACATAAATTAATAATAATGATATTATAATTGAACATAAAAGCATAATGTTGATTTACAACAGGTTTATATTAGGTTTACATAAGGTTGATTTTATATTTATAATTAATTGATATATATTTATAATTTATTTTTATAGCATATTTTTAAGTGTTTTTTGTTTGCACTATTTTCCGTGTTGTTTTATGTATTTGTAGTTATACAGTTTTAGTCATTTTATTTATGATTTGAGTTTTAGAATTTAGCATTTAAGTTTTAGGGTTTTAACATTGAATATTTTATATTTTAATATTTATGATTTAACTTTGTATGGTTTAGGATTTAATATGTATATGTTTAGGGTTTAGGATTTTAAATTTTAGGGTTTTAACATTAAATATTTTATATTTTCAGATTTAGGGTTATATCATATTGTTTTTATATTGACATGACGAAATTTAATAGTCAACAATGAAACATTCAAATATATGTTTATTAAATATTAAAAAATGAAAAATAAACCCTACTAACTAAACTTAGGCATAAGGATTTTCCCTACTCAAGCAATGATGTATATCATAGCTTTGATGCTCTCTTTGATTAGTCCATAGCTTGTACTTTTATAGCTCAGTGGCATAGCCTTTTGACAAAAACACTTTGAGCTTTTTTTTTCACTACTTGTGGATTAATAAAATTACCTACTTAGCAAAAAAATAATAATAATAAATTTGCAAATTCTTAAACCAAAAAATATGAAATCCTAAATTGTAAAGTCTTAAATAATAAATCCTAAACCCTAAACATATAAAAATCAAATCCTAAACCATACAAAGTTAAATCATAAATATTAAAATTCTAAATCCTACTAAGTATAGATATCAACTCATTGTAAACACTTAAGATTTCGGGTTTAGGGTTATATCATGTTGATTTTATATTGATATGACAAAATTTAATAGTCAACAACGATACATTCAAATATTTGTTTATTAAATTAAATATAAAAAATTAAAAATAAACCCTACTAACTAAATTTTAAAATTTTTAAACAAAAAATCTGAAATCCAATATTTTAAAATCCTAAATAATAAATCCTAAACCCTAAATAAATATTAAATCATAAACCATACAAAATTAAATCATAAATGTTAAAATCCTAAATCTTAAAATATAAAATATTCAATGTTAAAACCCTAAAACTTAAATGCTAAATTGTAAAATTCAAATCATAAATAAAATGACTAAAATTCCGTATAACTACAAATATAAAACAACACGGAAAATAGTGCAAACAAAAAACACTTAAAATATGCTATAAAAATAAATTATAAATAAATATCAATTAATTATAAATATAAAATCAACCTTATGTAAACCAAATATAAACCTGCTGTAAATCAACCTTATGCTTTTATGTTCAATTATAATATCATTATTATTAAATTATGTTTGTGAACCCATTGAAAATATAAAAAAAATAACAAAATAATCTAATGGACTACACATAATCGCAAAGTCAACTTACATTAAGAATGGTCTAAAACAAGGAAAATATAGGCAACATCATTTAGGTTGCATGTATTGTAAAATAAGGTTGTGACCATAACACTGTCCAAAATTTTCAATCATGAAAAAGAATTGGCGACAAAATAAGTGATTAGAATCATAGAAATTTGGAAAATTGAAGAATTTTAATTTCAATTTACGCTGAAGCTATATATTTTGTCTTTAAAAAATTATTTTTTTCCTTAAATATACTAACAGTTTATTTTAGACATTTCAATAGTTTAAAAGAAAATTATTATCAAACAATATTTATTATAAAAAATAGTTTAAAAAAAGGTATAAATAATTTATTATAAAATAACTCATAATGTTTAGTATTAGATTGAATTTATGAAATGTATTAATATTAGAAAGAATGAAACATATATGATTTTTTTTTTTAGAAAAAAAATAGAGAACGAAAAAGCACCAATAAAGAGGAAAGAAAAGGTATAATATGCGATTATATTTACAAAGGAAACTTATGTAATCATGATATAAAAACTAGTGATTAGTTATTTTATATTAAAAAATATAAGTGTACATATGAATTGTTTAAAGCTTAGAAATTCAGAGTCTAGATTCTTAGTATTAGGGTTTAGAAATTTGGGATTTGGACTTTATTAATTTAGGGTCTATGTACCTTATAATTTTAATTTTTGGCTTTGAGACTTTATAAATTTTAGAACTTAGAATTTTAGAACTTAATCTCGTTTAGATTTAGCATTTAATTTTTAAAATAAGGGCATTTTTGTTTTTTATTATTAAAATTTTAGCATTTATGTTTTAATTTTTAACTTTTATGGGTTATTTAGGATTTTAGTATTTATAGTTGAGGGTTCAACATTTATGTTTAGTTTATGTAACGGTCCCATAGTTAAATAATAATTAATTATGCATTTATTAATTATAAATCATATCATTAAGTATGTCATTGGCATCATAATAATATGTAATGCATTGCATGATATCAAGTGGTAGAATAATATTGTGTGTAGAAGGGTTTATGGAAGTTGGGATTAGTTGAGGGACTAGATTGTAAGAAAAGTTGGAAGAGCTAATTATGATTGAAATAAGAATTATGATTAATTGGGTAGTAGTATTTTATTTGAGGGTTGTATGGGAGAAGGAAGTTTGGTGACATGTGGCAAGTGAAGAAGGGTGATGAGTGGAGGACAAGTGACCTAAAAAAAAAAGAAGAAGACAAGTGGCATGAAGGGAGATTGAAAGGTGGCAATTAATTAATTAATAATAATAATAATAATATGTGAGTGGAGAATCTCTACACTCAATAATAATAATAATAATAATAATAATATGTGAGTGGAGAAACTCTACACTCAACACCACCATCTTCTTCTTCTAATCTTTTTCTTATTTTTCTTTTTCTACACAAAAACCTCCATTAATGGTTTTTGAAGCTTTTGATTAGAGAAGACAAAAAAAGATGGAAGATTTTAAATAGCAAATAGATTAATTGAGGCTCAAAAGATAATTGAGGTAAGTAATGGTTTAATTATGATAATTCTATTATGTTAGGGTTTTAGAGAAATTTGGGGGTTTTTTTTATTAGAATTGCATAAATATGTAATTAACATATTTGGAAGGGATTATTCAGTAGTATTTGTATGTTTGGATATTAAATTGTTATTGAATTATTTATTTGAATGGCTTATTATGTTTAGGGGAGTTCCAAAAGCGAGGAGTTTGAGAAGGGAGGTCAATAGGCCTAATTTGGTGTTCTACATATTTTGTAAGTATTTAATTGATTAAACTTGTGTATATAAAATGGAAATTGCTAAGTTTGCTTAATTGTTATGTTCTTGGATGAATTGTGTAATTGCGTATTGGTTGAGATGTTGATTGAATTGTTGATTAAGTTAATTGGTTAAATTATGTAATGGTGAATTGGACGAGATGTTGATTGAATTGTAAGATTGTGTTTTGAATGAGTTATTGGTTGAATTGAGAAAGATGTGAATTGTTTATGATGAGAACTATTATGAATTATGATGAGAATTGTGATATGTTGAGATGTTGATTGGTTGTGGTTGTGGTTGTGATTGTAATTGTGAATGGAAAAAGGATGACTCATGAGATGTGATATTCGTGTGATTAGGAAAGCTGAGCTGAAAGGATGGCTACCCGTATGTGTGAGATGGCGAGACCGAGCCGGACAGATAGTCTCATCCGTGGCCACCTAAATGTGAAATTATGTGAGAAAATGTGAGGTTAAGCCATCCGATCTTGATTTGATGAGAATTGACATGAATTCCAATTGGTTTGATGGATTGAGATGTTGAATTAGTTGAGAATTGCCTTGGTTGAGTTTTGAATGTGATTGATAGTTGTAATTGATTCCGATTGTATATTCATTGTATGATGTATGTGATAATTGTATGTTTGGCAATTTTGGCTTAATGTATTCTTGGTTTAGTTTATTAAATACTTATTGAGTGACCGGCTCACCCCTTAGCAATTTTTCCTAGGTAAGCGTGATAGTTGATAGCCTAGCAATGCATTGCCCAAATTTTGCATCAAATTGCATTTCAAGTGGGTCGGAGGAGTTTGTCACGAGCATAAGGGGCATTTTGAGAAATTTGTGTGTATTTATATAGTGTAAGAACTTGTATTGTATATATTGAAGCATGTGATGCTAGTTGGGTTGGAGTATGTAAGTTTGAATTCTTGTATATATATATGAAGTTAAATGTCGATGTGGTTATATCTAGTCTTAGAGTGAGTACTTAAATGTCTTTGATAATTTGAGAGTCTTTTTGATGATATTAGGTTACAAATATTTTGTAGTATTATAGAGCACTTCTTGAAATTGAGTTTGGGCTCAAGAATCAGGTCATTCAGAGTTCTGTAGCTCTAGATATGGTCATCGGAAGTTTTATTGTATAAAAATCGAGTTATAAAAATTCTGAATTTTGGATGTCGCGATCTAATCACCATGTCGCGATTTAGGGTACAATGTCACGAGTTTTGTCACGACCTGAAGAAGAAAATTTTTTTTTTTTAAAGGATTTTCACTATATTTTCTTGATGAATGTTTATATATATAGTAGAGCCATAAAAGATAGGTGTGTTACAATTTATAGTTTTAAGATTTTAGATTTTTAAAATTAAGAAAGAAAACATTTTACATGTAGTAAATATTTTATTAATTAATAATATGCAGTAAATATAAAAAGTTAACAAAAACCAACCAATATTTCCTTAAAAAAACAATATTTAAACGTGAGGTAAATATTGTTTTTGTGTTGTTTAGTTAACGATAAATAACTAATATGTTCCCCTCAAAAAAAATAATAACTAATATGTAAACGACATGTAAACTTATTTTTTTATGCTGTCTATTTGAGGTGTAACATTTTTGAAAATGGTTTATAAAATGTGACATTTTTGAAAAAAATTCTTTTTAGTTGATAATTATGTAAATCTTTATCATATTTGTGACATATGAAAATTTCCCTAATAAAATTGCCTAACGTATTACTAACGGGCTATTGGGCATCTTGTTAACGTTGGCCGTTTATTTTTATATATTCACTTTGTGTTATTTTTTTTTTAGCAGACAAACATACACACGCAAATGCAAGAGATTGAACTGGACCTGTTGATTGATCCGAGAACTGGCCAGCCAACTGGTTGAGTGTCCAATCATATTTTAAAAACATTGCTAAAAATATGATTGCCCAAAGATAGATAGTTTTCTATTTATCGGATAAAGCTGGTGTGACTTGAGTTTTAAGGCTCTGTTTGGAAAGATTGAAAATATGAAAATAAGAAATGTCCGGGTGAAAAATATTTCGAAATTTTAAATTTGATCTTATATAGAATCTCAAAATATGTTTTCACTCTTATTTTTATTCCTACCATATTTTCTTCTTTTCCAAACAAATCCTAGATTTGAAGGAGAAAATTAAGGGATGAAGATCCTTCTATAATTGACTAGCTAGAATCTAATAAAATCAATTAATGAATGCTTTGAGTTTTAGCAAAATCTATATATTTCTAGTAGTGCGGCTCTGTATACAATCATTCTTAATTAGCAAAAAAAAAAATTACCATCATTCTTGTAGAAATATATAAAAAAAGAAAAGAAAAACTCAACATTGAACACCAAAATTTCGGAGATTACCTGAAAGTTGCAAAGATGGCTGGTTTAGTGTATTCCGTACAAACTGTAGATTAGGTTGGCTTTGATTTACTAATTTAGAACGATTCAAAATGAATATAAGAAAACCATGTAAAAATTCTGATACATAAAATTAATTATATGATAAATTGAACATAATAATTCATTCTCGATATATCAAATGTTCTGTTGTAGAGTTATATATATATATATACCTTTTCGTATTGGAGCAAAAGCAGATTTACATGTTCCCATTTGCACCAAATAATTATATTTGTTCTGGGTCAACTCTATACATGGAAACAAAAGTAAAAGCATCAGAAAGAAGAGCTTTTGTTGAACTTAATTATGAGTTAGTGCCATGCGTTTTTTTTTAAAACTTAACATTTAGTTCAAAAAAAAAAAAACGAGCTCTTTTAGTATCTTGATAAACTGTTAAATTCTTAAGAAACAAATTAAGGGCCGGTTTGCAGTTCTATATAAAGAATAAAATATCGATTAAAGATGAAAATCTGCAAATTATTCTTCTAATAACTTACTGTCGGCTGTCGGATTTTCAAAAATGAATTTCGTGGGATCTCCATTTGAGCTCGCCATGTTTTTTCTTTGGTTTGTTAGCTGCAGAAAGGAAAAACAAAAGAATGGAAAACGTATGTACATAATTTACTTTTTCATCTTTTATATATTGATTAGTATGCAATTTCAAATGTCAATATGTGTCATATTTTGCGTCGTATATATAAATATAATGATTTGGCTTTTGATTGGAAGGAACTGGTCATTAACTTCAAATGCCTAAGTCCAAAAATATAATCAATAAATAAAAATTATTGAGTGGAAGTCGACATTTTCTTCTAATTTTTTTATTGTATGTCTTGTCTGTAAACGCGGTTTGCTCTCGCGCGAGTCTGTTCGCGCGAGTTTTGAATTGACAATTTGACATAATTGATGACTATCTTCAAGCCAATCGCTCGATCGCTAACTCTATTTCTCCCTCACACATTAATAAGATAGACAAGACAACCATAACTTTCAACGATAGTTACTTTCCAAGTACAAATTTATTTAATTACAATTTTTTTGGCAAAAGGTACAAATAACCCCTAAACTTTACAACCAAGAATTTTTAAACCCTTAATATTTAACTCAGTACAATCAGCTGTTTCAACTCACAAAGTTTGGTACAAATAAACCCTTCCTTCGTTAACTTTGTCGTTAATGTTAATGTTTGATTTCGATCATCTCTCTCATTAGCGAAGGCTTTTACAGCTCTTCTTCATCACCATATTCACTTCCTACTTTCCTCTTAATATACAACCCTCTTTTTTTCTTCATCCTGAGTACCCATTTAAACTATTATTCACATCATCTAATAGTCAAGATCAAGAACATTATTCAATTACTGGTTGTTATAGTTAACTAATTATTCATGTACCGATAAAAAAAACCTGTTTCTAGTCCAAGGCCCTTATCAGCTAAAATGATAAATGAATCAAATTTATAATCACATCTAACTCCAAAAGCAAAATCACTACACCTAATTGAAATTAAAAGATCAAAATAAACCCAATTTTCATTACCACCATTTACAAGTAATTGTGGTATTATTCAGCTAAATAAACCCACATCAAAGTTGGAATCTTTAAACCAAAAAACTCAAAGCCATAAACATAAATAAAATATTAAACCAAAAGCTTCAAACTTTCCTAGTAGTGTACTAATTTTTTTTTCATAATGGTCATAGGAAACAGTCCAATCACTGCAACATGACATTATTAACAAAAAAAAAATGAAAATACAATGCAAAAAGGGAATGGAATGAAAGGAAAGGAAAGAACTTGAAAAGGGAAAGAAATTGAACGAATGGGAAAAGGGTTAGAGGTATAGGATCCAATTCCGATACGAGAAACCAAAACTAGTCTTGGGCATGGAACACTTGTGCATTCTTTCTTTTTTTTTAAATGAAAGCAAAGCGCAAGAGATCAGAAACTATATATAGTTATAGTAATTAGGGAGAGAAGAGAGAGTTTCAAATTGTATAGAATGGGAAAGACGAGCCGAAATGAGTAGGAGAGAAGATGGGAAAGAGTGGAAGGATGGCGATGAGATCATTGATATATATGAGATGGAGATGTCTGTATTTTAATTTAATTAGGTACTCTTCTTGCATCAATTCAAAATGGTGGTGACATAGCCAATGTTATTGTGTTTTGCTTTCTTATGTGAAAAATTGAAAGAAAAAAAAAGGTCGTATATTAAGAGGGAAAAGGGAAGTGAAAATGGTGGGGAAGAGTTGTAAAAGCCATGAGAAGATTGAAGTCAAATATTAACGGAAAAGTTAATGCCGTTGGAAAGGAGGGTTTATTTGTATCAAATTTCGTGAGTTAAAAGGACCTAGTTATACTGAGTCAAACATTTAAGGCATAAAAATTTTTGGGTGTAAAATTTAGGGGCTTATTTGTACCTGTTGCCATTTTTTTCTTGACAACGTTTCTTTTCTACAAGTATTTGATGGTTGTTTCCCATTGTTGTACTACTAATTCATTTACAGCTTTGGCCTCTCAAATATTATTCTTAGGCAAAAAATATTGATCAGTACTTTTTAAATTTTTCTTACATCTGTTATTTTTTTTTTATGAACACATCTGCTATTTTAGTATGTGAACTTTTCTCT
The DNA here is from genome assembly GCA_948193215.1 of Bocquillonia castaneifolia. NCBI lineage: Eukaryota > Viridiplantae > Streptophyta > Magnoliopsida > Malpighiales > Euphorbiaceae > Bocquillonia > Bocquillonia castaneifolia. Next base: position 10,406 of record CANYLF010163775.1, read on the forward strand.
TTTTAAGGTTCATCAACCAAGACTTGTATATTTTATATTAAAATAGTTGTAGCAAAACACAAGGAGATTAAAAACAAACAACATGTAAAAATTTACATGGTTTGATCAACACAATCTACATCCACGGATAGGGAGAGAGAATTCTTATTTTAGAGAAAACAGCTAAATAAATACAATGTTTTAACGTGGTTTGGTTCATAGGATTAATTAACTAAGTCATATGATTAGCTTTTAAGTCTTTTTTTGGTTCATAAATTGTGTACAAGATTAAAAATCCTAAGTGCTTAGTAATCCCATGGAAGAAGGATAAACTAATTATACCACCTCTCTCCATGTCTTTATTTAATCCTTAATTCATAAGATTACTAAGCTTAACACTTATATTTTATCTTTCCAAAAATAAACTTATTTTTTAAAATTAGTTTTCAAAAATAATCTTATTTAATTTATTACTAAATTTGAGTATAAATTATCCATCAAAATAAATATCATTCCTTATTTAATTTAATTTAGGTGATTTTATTATTTTATTGATACCTTAAATAAAATATTCTATCAAATGAGTGATTACTAGTACTATAAATAGCTAATGATGAGGATTATTTATTTTTCTTACCAAACAAGGTATAGAACTATTAATCATGTTGCTTAGTTAATTTTAGTTTAACACTAATCTTTAATTTAATAATCTGTCAACTAAACGAGCACTAATATTCATATATATACTAAAACCAAAATAGGTCATAAAATAGTATTAAGCTATAAGTCAAATAAGACATATCAATAAATTCAACACAACTAACAATTAATTCTCCACCTTAACTTGAATTTTCAAAACTACTTGAAGAACACCCTATCATCCATGCCCTGAAAAGCCTCATGCTAGGTGAACAGTCATCAGATCCAAGCTATGCTTGAACCTTTTTTTTTTTTTTTTTGCAGACAATAACTTTGTTAAAATATTATCTTGATTATTTGTTGTGGTTGTCTTCTCTACTGAAAACTTCTTATCTTTTATGATATCCCGAATGAAATTCAACTTGACATTAATATGCTATGGTATTTTATGACACATTGGATTTTTAGGTAAGCTCAATGCACTCTGACAATAAATGATAAGTTTCTAAATTTCCAAACTTAAGCTATCAAAAATACCATGTAACCTCATGTCATCTTTAACCCCTTCTATTAATGACATATTGTACTATGCTTCTGTGGTAGACGAAGCAACAATTGACTGAAGTGTTGCTTTCCAACTAACATTACATCCATAAAAGGTATAGACATAACATGTTAATGACCTCCTTCTTATAAAGTCTCCATTATGGTCAGAATCTGTCAAGCCCACCATTGGAACTGTTAGTACCATAAACCAAGCATATATTAGTCGTGTCTTTCAGATATCACATAATTCATTCAACTGTCTTCCGGTGAGACTTACCCGGATTATTCATAAACTTGCTTACCACACTTATAACAAGAGCCAAATCTGGCCTAGTGCACACCATTGCATACATCAAAATCACCGGAAATAAATTCAAGACAGCTAACAATTCTCCACCGTAACTTAAATTTTCAAAACCACTTGATGTAACGACCCCAAATTCCACCAGATAATTAAGAATAAGATAGATAATAAGAACAATAGATTAAAATTTTAAAACCCAATTAATCTCCTTTTCAAAAATATTTTTTTTAAAATTAAGGGCACAACGATCGTTGTTAAATAGCATGAAATCACAAAAAAAACAGAGAATCACACGAACTCGTGTGAATTTTAACAACGATCTCGTTGTTAAACAGCACGATAGTTGTGAACATTACAACGATCGTTGTTAATCAAAAATCACAAAAATGAAATTTTTGAATAAAAAAGATAGCTTAAAAACAGTATTTTCAACTTTTCTTTGTAAAAACAGACTCCAACAGGTTCGTAATCAACATAAACATATATCAAGCTTTCCCATACATTAAAAACAAAACCCAAACATATGTTCACAACTAGAATCTACACAAATACATAAATTTATACAATATTATAAACATTTTATTTGTCAACCAAAAAACAATCCCCAATATATACAATATGCAAATCCAATGCACAAATATACAAGTGATCCACTGGCCAACCTTAACCTTCTACTGCAAATACACTTGAACTTCTGACTACTAAAAAGCTTTGTCCACAACCTGAAAAATATACTGCCAAGGGGTGAGCTAGCGACTCAGTAAATAAATAACTGCTAATACTAACACAACATAATATTCACACATTTATATATATATATATATATATATATATATAGTTCCTCAATACAAATTTATAACATTACATAGAACCACAAACTCATAAATTCATAAAACTCATCAAACCATTATAATTCTCACAACCAATCTTGCAACTTTTTCAAACCCATTAGTACAATCTCAATAGATTCATCACCTCATA
>CANYLF010163875.1:0-12978 GCA_948193215.1 Bocquillonia castaneifolia
ATCTCCAAGTATACACATCTACCGAAAATCATATTGCTCAATGTGCTAGAGTCCTGATCATTCCTAGGCTCTGATACCAAAAATGTAATGCCTCACTTTTATAAACCATTTATACATATACTTAGTATATTCATACTAAAAATATTTACTTTATCATATAATAAACTTTTATATAAAAATATTATAATAAAATTTAATTTATTATTACTCTTTAATAAATAAAATTTAAACTATTATTAATTATAACAAAAATACTTTTCAATAATATCGCTGGAGTCTAGCCACACGGAGCTCTACCAAATCTAGCCTTCTCTTCCTATTTGATTTTCCTATAACACTGCAATACTGTTGGTTATTTGCTCTCGCTTGGACATTTTAGTAGAGGGCCGTATTTCCAAAGTAAGTGTTCCATATCTATATGTTCCTTGGCTCTTCTCATATTAGTGTATTTCTTGTTGGAATCTGAAAATTGAAGTCTGAAATTGAAAGTTTGAAACTGAAAGTGAGAGAAATCTGAAAATGTAGGAGCTCTCCCCTTTACTTCTCATTCATAGGATTATATATACAAGAGTTTACATTAAAATAAAATTAAAGTTATATATACATGAGTTTACATTAAAATAAACATAAAAGTTACATCAACTTTAGTTCAAAAACAAGAGCCAGAATACTTCCCTCTAAATTATAAATTTAAAATTAAATGATTTCCCTCTAATATGGAACAACTTCAAGCTCTTCTTAAGTTCATCATTAGAAGATTTAAGAGAGTTCACAATCAACTTGAGATCCTCTAATTCTTTTTCAAGACTAGTGTACTTTTCTTTGTAAACTTTCATTTTTTATAAAAACAAAGCACACTTATCTTTTAAGGCCTCAATCATTTTAAGCTTATCACATTCATCATCATCATCAACATCAATATCACTACAATGAGAAGATTGATATATTACCTTATGTGCTTCTCCTTTTTCTCTTTTAGGTCCTTTGGTCTTCTTGAAGAGGATCCCTCCTTCTTGAGATTGTAGTAATATATATATATATATATATATATATATAACTCAATATTTGAAGTCTTTTTCTAAGACTTCCTCATTTACTGGCATAATATGTCGGTTTATATTAATTTATCAGAACATATAAATACACTCAATATAACAAATAAATTTGCAATACAACATATCAAGTGTGACACTCTCAATATTCATATCACAGTATAACCATCACACTATCATCATCAGAATCAAGTACAATATTAATAACACACCATAATTGGTAGCTTAACTATAATATCTTTCATAATCATATCATCTTCTAATTATCCCACAATTAATTCACAGTAAACTCAAATTCAACCAATTCCAAATTTTTCCAACCCAATAAACAATTTTATAGCACAAGTACTTTTCTGTCATTTCATAAACAATCAAAACCTCATCCAAACCACTACCATCTCAATTCTTTCAACTTCTCATGAATTCACAAATTCAATAATACCGCATTATCAAATCACATCATCAATCACCACGCATAAATGATCCACTTATGAGAAAGGTAATATATTCGCACACAGCCACCTTTCACTTATGAGAAAGGTAATATATTTTTTATATATATATCGTACATAGTCACCTTTCACTTATGAGAAATGTAATATATTCGCACATAACCACCATTCACTTATGAGAAAGGTATTATATTTTTTTATATATCGCACACAGCAGCTGTAGATACCCAATTTCATCCGGGTCACTAAATATATGATCGGTACCAAGTCATCAATTAAATATTTTATATCTTAGTGTTTTTTTTAGAGTTAATAAAAGGTCAAAAAGAGATAAGTCAAAAGCTTTAAAAAATGACATGGGTAGATAAATTAATAGGAATGATTAAATTCCTCCAAAATGTAAATAAATAAAATAAATTGCATAATTACAGTAGGTCCAAAAATGAGCTTATGAGTTTAACAAAAAAAAAAAAAGAAAAAACCGGGAATGGCATAGTTGCAGCAAACCAAAGGGGCTATGGGCCTAATACACAAGGATTTAATTTGGCTTACAGCCTTTTCTAACACACAAGGATTTAATTTGGCTTACAACCTTTTCTAACTCAGATGCTATTGATAACCCATTGTTATTCTTGTTTATTCGTTGGTTTTAAGTTCAATTCCTTCGCCAATTAAGTTGATTTCACACTTATTTGCTCATATTTTGTTGTTTTTCAGTGTTAGGATCATATGGAGTCGAATTGGAGTGAATTCAGAGTTGAAACGGTCACGGAAAGTCAGAAATTTCACATGGCCGGCACCTGGCTAGTTCTGGCTGAATTTTAGAGAAAACAGAAGAAACTTCTAGGGCTGGCCGGCACCTGACTTGTAGCACCCAGAAAACTCCCAAAATTCTATGGCTGGCCAACAGCGATGCCCCAGCCGACCAGCCTTTGAAAAGCAAGGGATTTCTTGTATTTTTAGGCTTTTTTGGGTATTTTTGAGATGCAATATATATATAACTTTATTAGACTTATTTAGGGGGTTATGCCGCATTTGTTTTAAGTTACTTAGGAGAAAAAACTCTTAGAAACGCTTCTTTCCTCAAGATCAAAGGTGGATTTACAAGAGATTTGTGAAAATTCAAGCTTTGTTTGTTCTTCCCAAGACTAGGTTCTTCTTCCTTTGTATCTATTATGTTTATTTTAGTTTTGTTATTGATTGTTATGGGGTTTTTGCAATGATTATGAACTAAAACCCCTACTAGAGTGATGGATGTAATCTAGTAGGGGAGTAATTCGATTAATAGTATTTGAATCTCTATGATAATATAGTTTTTCATGGTTTATTCATTTAATTCAATTTTCAAGTGCTTCATCATCATATTTCTTAATTGGCCACCTAGATTTAAGTTTATTAGGTTTTATAATTGAATCGATGGATTGTTGTAAACCGAAATTGAAAATTGAGTTTGTTTAGATATTAATACGGACACGGAAATTAACCTAAACTTGAATTAAAGATTGCTTAATGGATTTGATTGTTTAATCAGTGTGCATTGATAGATTAGCATAGTTGATTGGATCATATACATTTTTCTACCTCGACAGAGGATTAAAACACTTTCGGAAAGTCTTGCTTAAGTGAATTTACATTATTAACTGAATTGCTCCCTCTAAATGAAATCTTGAACTCTAGTGCTTGTGTTTATTAGTTGTTTCTTAATCTTAATTGTTTTTGTTATTGTGTTTATTTACTTGTTTTTGATTTTTTTTTTGATTTAGTTTTAAAATGATTTCAAAATCAATGTAAGGGTTTTCATTTTACTTTTCTGTAATTGTGCCCATAATCAAAAAATTTCCACGTTTATCCCTGTGGATTTGATCTCGTACTCTGAGTATTACTACAACTATTCTGTACACTTGCAGGAGTTGTCAATGGCGGCTCCACATTTTTCTTAAAAAAAAAGCTAAATCCCAATTTAGTGAGTTAGCTCGCCATTGACATTGGGCACACCCAGGACACAAAAAAACCCGTGTGTCCATATAGAGTTTGGCATAACACAAGCAAAGTTGAGCTTTTAGAAAAAATAACTCCAAAGAGGCCAAGAGCAGCTACAATGAAGCAACAAATGATCAATGGATTCCCTGTGAAGATGACAAGCTAAACGTATATCACCATTATAAAAAACAATACCACAAGAAGCTAAGAAGGTTAAAAAGGAGACTCTTTCGTGACATGTTAGCCGTGCAAAGTGTAGAACTTTAGGTGAAGCAAGATCAGTCGAAAGTCTCCTAAAGAGTTGAGAATTTTGACCCGATTCCTGCCCAAATCCATTTGAAAACCCTGCTGCCCAATAGCCAGTACTTTTTCCCATCCATCAAACTAAATCATCCCCTCCATCGAGATCCAAAATAGCCCCTGAACAAGTTGTAATAGTTCGGCAACCTACTGAGATTCTTCCACCCGAATCCTGCGTCTTGTTGCCAACGACCATCCACTCGTTGCCATGGTTAAGACTAAGATTGATATGTCTTGATGAACATTGAAGAGAGCTAGATATTGCAAGTTTAAGGGACCACAAGACAGCCAATTATCATACCAAAATAAGGTATTGTTACCCGACATAACTTGCATTGTGATGTTATTCTTGAAAAAGTTAAACACTTCAATGTTCTTAACACACATCTTAAAAATATATTTCCATATTAGGGAGCACCTAAAGACATTCATGTTCTCAATGCCATATAAATTCCTTATCCTAAAAGCCGAACTCACAACTCTAAACAGAAGAGAAGATGTATTACTCTTTCTTATTTTCCAAAGCCACTTCAAAAGTAGATTTTGGTTGGACAAACAAAGAGGAGTGATACCAACGCCCCCTGCATCATTTTTCCCATAAATCTCCTTCAAAGACGCATTACAAAGCCCTCGAGATGAGCTATCACCCCCCACAAAGAAATTGAATCATCAAACTTTCTAATATTCTTTGCACACATAAAGGCATAGAAAACATTGACATAAAATAGATAGGTAAACTCTTGAGGATAGAATTAATGAGAATAACCCTACTCGTAGGAGAAAGGAGTTTACCTTTCCACAAAGCTAGCTTCTGATGAAAATTAGAATGCCTAATAGCTTAATATAGTCTGAACTTTGACCCATTGGGTTTCATCTGACAAGTCATTCTTACATTTTATTCTCTCTCCTAGTTGGCAAGACACGTAAGGTAAAATTGGTAGATTTGAAACTAAAAGAGAAGTTTAGGATATATTTGAAAATAATATGAAAGTTTGAAATATATTTGGTTCAAATCAATATGAGATGTCTTGCAAAATAGGAGAGAGAATGACACTTAAGCATGTGATGTCAAATGAAACACACGCTTGGCTATATTTGACACTAAACGTAAAGTTTAAGGTACTAATTGACACGATTTAAAGTTTGGACTATATTTAAAAATTTGGTAAAAGTTCAAGCTATACAAGGCTATTAGACCAAATTAGAAACAATAGGATCCCATAGATGAGAAAGCTTTTCTTGTCAAAGGCAACCTAAGATACTTCATTCGAAGAGGTTCCATCTTACAATTAAATTTTGAAGAAGCCCATGAAATAAGGTCATTAAAATTTAGATTGACCCCAAAAACCGTGCTCTTGCTGTAGTTAATTTTCAACTCAGAAATTGCTTCAAAACACCTTAAGATTCTCAACAAGTTAACATTAACTTTATGTTTCTCAAAGGGAATGAAAAAAAGTGTGTCATCTGCAAATTGCAGAAGATGGAAGGGTTCAGCTAGTCCCTCAATATCCAACCTATCAATCAAAAACATGGAAGCCGCCTTAGCCAATAAATTCCTTAGTCCTTCAACCACCAAAGCAAAGAGAAAAGGCGACAATAAATCACCTTGTCGAACACCCTTTTCATAACAAAAGGAGGGGTCGGCAATCTACTAACCAACAAAGATACTTTTGAAGAGTGAAGCAAATTTGTAATCCAATCAACCCATTTTCTATTGAAATTTATTCTCTCCATTATGCTAACTAAAAAAGGCCAAGAAACATTGTCAAAAGCTTTTTGAAAACCAAGCTTTAAAAGCAACAGAGAAGCCATCTTTTTTTAGCTAGATGGATCAACTCATGAGCTATAAAAGAACAATCATGTATGCTTCTCCCTCTAATTAAAGCATGTTGTGAATCAGAAATAACCAACACAGAGATACTTTTAAAGAGTGAAGCAAATTTGTAATCCAATCTATCCATTTGCTATTCAAATTCATTCTCTCCATTATGTTAACTAAAAAAGACCAAGAAACAATGTCAAAAGTTTTTTGAAAATCAAGCTTTAAAAGAAATAGAGGAAGCCGTCTTTTTTTAGCTAGATGAATCAACTCATGAGCAACAAAAGAACAATCATGTATACTTCTCCCTCTAATAAAAGCATGTTATGAATAAGCAATAAGATTAGGCATAAAAGGAGTCGATCAATTCACTAAAACTTTTGAAACCAACTTTTGAAAATTATCACGTTTAGCCACAATTTTAAGTGCCAGATGCTCCTAGATAGACTAAAACTTTTGACACGTGTGTAAGTGTCATATGCTCCTAGATAGACTACAATGATAAAGGTTTCAAAGTTATGGCTAGATTTTATAATTTATTAAAAATTATGACTAAATTTGATAATCTATTGAAAGTTGTAACTCAATCTCCTTTTTTTTTTTTTTTTGTGTCCAATGAGCAGTGGCCTTACAATGTATATTTGCACATAAAAAAAAAAGAATCATTTTTCATGTTCTAACATATGTTATATGTTGATTCTTTAGCTTCTCATGCCAAATAATCATTAAGGATATATGCTTCTTCTCTTGAAAAATAGCAATGACATTTCCGTTTCAAAAACAACACTAAGAAAAAAAAAGTAAATAAATAGTAATTATATAAAAAAATCATTATTAAAAATCGTACTTTCACATCTTCTATATTTATTTTAATGGTAGATACATTTCAATCAACTTATGATATCAACCTATGAGTCATAGGTTCGAATCCCTCTCCTGTAATAATAAAAAAAGGAACAATCACACTCACCACGAATCCTTCTTACCAGTTGAATATTCTTGGGCATGATTGTTACTCTCTTGGCAAGCACTACATGATGACTCTGAAACCTCAGTCCCTCTTGAAATCTTGTGCAATTTCATGAATAAGACGTGATGCTTTGAGATGCTTTCTTGAAGCCTTTCCACCAATAGATTTGCCATTTCAAGAACATCTCAAGAGATATCGTTGTTAATTCTGTACGAAAACTAAAGATTCAAGAAATTAATCACATATTTAAAAAATCACAATTTCACAATGTTAATTCAAAGCTCAAATCAAATCAATTCTCAATGGCATAATCACAAGACGCTTATAAAACTCTCAAAATAAATCAAACATTAATTTTTTTGGAAAAAAAAAACATGAAAATTTAAACTCTATCAAATCAAATACAATAATCTTAAAATCGAAGCAAAATCCACATCAAAAATTACTCATTCAAAGCCAATAGCCAAAATAAAAAAATTTAAAAAGAAAAGGGAAGAAAACAAATCAAGCTTAAATCTTCCATGATTCTAATTTGTAGTGAGCGTTGAAAGCACATCCCTAGACATGGCTCTAAGGGCACAAAACTTTTACTCAAAAGGATAAAAAAAACTAAAAAATATATAATGAATTTGTTGCAATATTTTTGTTAAAATTTTAAATATTTTTGAGGGGATTTAAAATTTAAAATTAATAAAATTATAACTACTATTTTTCTATTATCATTTTATAAAAATAATTAAATAAATTTTTTTATTACTTGTATTTATAGATATGTTATCATGAATCAATCATTTAATAACTCAACTCTTATTTGAATACAAAGTGAGTTTTTTTAAAAAAAAAAAACTCTTGTTTATTATTATAGTAACGTGTAAAATTAATGATCATTGAACTAATTTTTTTTTATTTATTGAGAAGAATATAGCTTTTTTTCTTTTATTTAAATTAAAAATTTGACAAGAAAATAAAGTACAAAAAATTAATATATTAAGTTAATTTATTTTCTATTTCAAGGAAAAAAACTTTTTTATTTACAATTTAATGTTAGTGTTTTTTAAATAATCAATTAACCAATTAATGTAACTAGTGAAATTAGACTTATTTAAGCATAAATGCCAAATAATTTATTAGAAAAACTAGCCTATTTGAATGATATATAATTTATAAATTCATATGAACAAAAAGAATTATTTAAAAGAAATTAAAAATTGTGATATAAATCAACGTTCTTTGCTGGAAAGAGGAAATGATAGAGTATCAAATGATACATTATGAAAGAAATTTAGTGAATCTATTAAAAAATTAGTAATTTTATGAGTTTATTATTACTATATATCATCACTTAAATAATAATAATAATAATAATAATAATAATAATAATAATTGTTCTAAAATTTTTAAAGAGCTTAAAAGATTAATTACATTTTTTCTAAAAAAATTAATTACAATATTAATTAATTTAGAAACTTAGGGGGGGTGGGGGCACAATAAAAATGAACTTGAGGGGTCAACTTGAAAAAAAAAAAAGAATGGTCCGTCCATGCATGGCTCAATCTATGGTCATCATCTTCAGGTTCTGTTGGCTCAAGGACCAAGCCATCAGATTCAGATGCTTGTCTCAACATCATGGTTTTTGTGGTTAGTGATCAATGGTGCTACTGGCTTTAGTGATGAAATTTTAGAATTTTGTCTTTGAAAAATGGTTTTACCTTTGTTTTTTAGGTAAAAGTAAAATGTACCTCAACTCTCTCACGTGTCTGTCGCCTTACATTTTATGAAAACGGAAGGTGTGGAGAAATAATGGGAAGCAATCATGCCATAATTTGATGATCATCACATTAAATTCCTCAAAGAGAGACCGAGAATTTCTAGAGAAGAATGGCATAAAAAATTAGAAATGTAATTTTAAAGAACGCAAGGATCTGTGAATAATTTTTCTGTGCAATAGAGAGGCAGTTAATTTCAGCCGTTGATCATGGTGGTTCCTCATCAGAAACCAACAAAGCACACCCTTGGAAGATCACACAAATGGAAGTGTCTTGTAACAATCAAGAGCATAGTGTGCCTTACGACGCCGGAAGGGAATTGTTCTCTGAAATAAACACTTAATAAGACAATCAAATTCTGAGTTAATTTCGGGAATTTTATGTGTCCATACAGTAATGATGCCTCCTGGCTTTTTTAGCACACACATCATTTGAGAGTAGAATCTTTGCAAATCAAACCAAGGAAAATTCTTAAATAGACCACAGTTCATGTGTAGGACTGTGGACTAATCCAATAGCATGATGACACGGAATCAAAATGAGAAAAAATGTGTTAGGGATGACAACGGAACGGGTTGGGACCAGATTTTGCCTTATCCATATCCGCCCCGAACTATAATTAATTGTACCTGATCCCACCCCGAACCCGAGCAGATTATAATATTTCTTCCCCATACCCTCCTTGTTATAAAATTAAAATTTCCCGGCCCTAACCCTGCCTCCCCGTTTGTAATTTAAAATATATAAATAAAATAATATTTTTATAATTTATATTTATTTAATGGTATTTTTGTGATATATGTATATGCATGATGTATATATATACGTAAACGGGATGGGATGGATTTAAATTACCTGCATTTTTATATGCGGGGTGGGTTCGGGAGAGATTAATGGGACACGGCACCTAAATACCTAACCAGATTAATGCCCGTGTTTATGTTTATTATATTACCAACAATATTTGTGTTGTGTTGTTTTTGAGCTTTGATTAAAGAAATTTTGTGATTTTTTTTATTGTTATAAAGAATTGGTGTTTATCTTGTTCAATAAATTTATTTTTTGATTTCTTTGTATTTTGTTAGGGTGTTAATGCTTCTTGGGCTATTTTTAATTTTAATCTTATTGTTTTAGGGACACCATTGGTGAAACTTTGACTGCAAGATTGTTGATACAAGTGCTAATTGACTTTTAATTTGTAAATTTTTTTACTATTGATGCCGAACTTTTTCTTTCTGAACAATTTAACTGCCCAACCTTTATTTTCAGAGGAAATAGCTTAGGCATTGGATGTGCTACATGGTTTTATGTTCTCTTTTTGTTTGGTTTAAATCTTTATTATTTATTTATTTTTGATTTAAGTTCGGTTTCCCTTGATCTTTTGATTTCTAGCAGTGCTTTAACACTTTTTTTTTTTTAATGTATTGTCAGCTTCCAAAAATCAAATCCTATATCAACGGGGTTACCTCAACTCCACTTGAGAATATAGAGGAACCCCTTGAAATTTTTATTTGGGTCTAAGGTGACTCTACAACTTTATTTGATAAACCATTAATGTTTGTTGTTGTTTTTGCAAGTTCACAGCTATTCCATCTTGTTTACATGTATTCACGTTGGTGCAGCTAGGGGATTTTGATCGCTGGGTTAATCTTTTTAACCATTTTGATTCATTTTTTAAGAAGCACATAAAACCAAGAAAAGATTTGCAGAATAAGCATTTTGATTATTTACAAATTGTGTTTGAAGGGCAAGAACCAAAATGTCCATTGGTGGTGAAAATTGGAAAGCAGATTATGGAGAACAACTTTAGACAGTCCGATCCTCCAATCCCAAAAAAAGCTGTTCTTGAAATTCTCCGGGTTATCAGAATAATTTTGGAAAATTGCACAACTAAGCATTTTGATAGCTCTTTCGAGCTATATTTTTTTCTTCCCTCTAGCTGGTATATAGGTATCTACTTATTTATCACATCTTAAATATGCTTTCTTGTCTTATGTTTTTCTTGGCAATTAACTTAATTACCTAATAAATCTATATCAAGCATTTCTGAGCTCTTGTTACTTCTCCACAAACCTTAAAATTTTTTATTTCTGCAATTTGTGTATTGCAGCATCATTTTTCTCTTCTTCTTGCTTCCACCGATGCAGATGTCGTAGAGGCTTGCCTGCAGACTTTGGTTGCAATTGGAAAATATTCGATTCAAGACACTGCATTGAATGCAAAGCTATTGTCTCTAGCACAAGGTTGCATATGAGTTGGGTTGCCCGCTTCATTTCGAGTTCCATGCACTAAATGACTCGTCAAGTGAGGAACGGTCCGACCAAGGCCTGCAAATCATTCATTTGCCAAATGTGAATGCTTGTCCTGAAAAAGATCTGGAGCTTTTAAATAAGTTAGTTGCAGAGTATAATGTACCTTCCAGTCTAAGATTCTCTCTATTAACAAGGTTGTGGTTTGCAAGGGCCTTTGGTTCTTTAGCTTCTCGACAGCAGTAGACATGCATTCGACTTAATGGCTTCATTGTTCTTGTTCAAGCAAGAAGTGACACTGATTACCTGTCTTCTTCCGTGGAGTTTATCAAGGAGTTGGGTTCTCTACTCAGATTTGGTGATGCTGTTCCTAAGAAAATTCAGATCCTATGTCACCGTTCATTGCTTGTGGTCGTCGGACATAAAAATTTTATTGAGGGGTAAAAAAGAAAAAAAAAACTAGAATATACATTATAAATTTGTTACAATGTTTTTGTTAAAAATTTTATATTAGTATAATTATATCTAGCCTTTTTCCATTTATCATTTTATAAAAATAATTGAATAAAAAAAACTTCAGGGCTAATGCCCCTAGCCCTTAAATGAGTCGGTCCATGCATGGCTCAACCTATGCTCATCATCTTCAGGTTCTGTTGGCTCAAGGACCAAGCCATCAGACGAGATGCTTGTCTCAACATCATGGTTTTTGAGGTTATTGATCAATGGTGCTACTGGGTTTAGTAATGAAAATTTAGAATTTTTGTCTTTGAAAAATGGTTTTCCCTTTGTTTTTTAGGTAAAAAATGTACCTCAGCTCATGTGTCCGTCCGTCGCCTTGCATTTTATGAAAAACGAAGGTGTGGAGAAATAATGGGAAGCAATCAAACTATAACTTTATTGGAGTATGCAATCTTACATTGGAAATATAATAAGAGTTGGTGTGGTATATAAGTGGAGTAGATTGGATCCTAGTATAAGCCAATTGGTTTTGTGCAAGATTGGTTCCAACCCCATTTATATACCCACATGTGTGTGTGGCCCAACACTCTCCGAGCCCATTGGATTTCTACATGGTATCAGAGCCAAGCTCCTAACAGTCACTCTAATCCTGGGCTTGTGTTTGAAGACCTGGTAGTTGGGCTAGCAGTAAACTCTAGACCTGTTTATGGACCTAGAGTCTCTAAGGGTTTGGCAAGTGACAACTGGTCCAGACCCAGTTGCACTTACGGGTGAGTGTTGGGGTATGCAGTCCCACATCGTAAATATAATAAGAGTTGGTGTAGTATATAAGTGGAATAGATTGGTTCAGGCCCAGTTGCACTTGCGGAAGAATGTTGGAGTTTTGAGTCTCACATTAAAAATATAATAAGTGTTGGAGTATTGAGTCCCACGTCAAAAATATAATAAAAGTTAGTGTGGTATATAAGTGGAATAAATTGAATCCACTTATATAAACTTTACATTAAATTCCTCAAAGAGAGACCAGGAATTTCTAGAGAAGAACGGCATAAAAAAAAAAAAATAGAAATGTGGTTAATTTCAGCCGTTGATCACACCAAAAGACATTGAGATTACCTGGGAACAGACACAGAACTTGCTGACGAATAAGGCAAAAATTGGATAGAGAACTTGAAATCCTATTATGCGAGTCTGAGTTTTTATTTTAAATTAATCCTTATAATTTATCTGCCAGGAATGATTATGATTATGATTTATATGTCAATAATCAATCAAATGTACATTACATTAACTTGAATGGTAACTTGCAAATTTGAAAAGCCAAAATAACTTTTAAAAGAATAATAATAACAAGATGATTCGCACACAATAATGAACTGTTTCTTCTTGTTCTTACAGGTAAAAATAAAATAGTCTGATTTATGTATATACATATCGAGCAGAGCAGAGGATGTACAGAAAAGAGAATGCATCTGTTCTTTTATGTATCAGCACAAGCTAATTGTTGTTCTGCAAATAAATGAAAATTATTTCTGAACACCTGAAAGAATTATATGGACCTGAATTTTCATTGAATCCTTTGATAGTCAATTGTAATGTTTGGAATGTGAGAAATGTTAGGCCAATCAATACCCCCCCTTGGCATTTCCGCATCTCTCCTCCAACAGAGGACACCCAATGATTTCTAATCTTCGTAAGGAGGTAAGGTGGCGCATCCATTGATCCATAGATGCTAAAGTTGGACAAGCGTCGATAACTATTTCTCGAAGAGAAGTCAAGTGACACATTTCTTGATCCAGTGATGCTAATTTTGGACATTCCCCAATAACTATTTCTCGAAGAGAAGTTAAGTGATGCATACCTTGAAGAGAAGTAAGAGAATGTAATTCCCAAATTTTAAATTTTTGAAGACAAGTCAAGCTCTGCAACCA
>CANYLF010164078.1:0-28628 GCA_948193215.1 Bocquillonia castaneifolia
AAATTAAATAAGGAAGGATATTTATTTTGATTGATAATTTATACTCAAGTTAAGTAATTAATAAATTAAATAAGGAAGGTTATTTTTGGAAACTAACTTTAAAAAATAAGTTTATTTTTAAAAATATTAGTTTTTTCCTCACGTGCATTGCACGTGGTACTTGTTATTGATATAATTATGTTCTCAAATCATTTTTTTTTCTTCTTAAGGTAAACCATATATATTACTTGATTATCAATGAATTATGGTGCAAAAATAAAAATTTATATACCCTTTTAATTTTAAGTCTTTAATATTCAATTCATCCATTTTAATTTTAGGTCTTCAATATTCAATTCTTGAATGATAAAAAATTTTGTAAAATTAGTTTCATTAGTTTTTTTAGAAGGAGAATGACAACTATTTTCCAGTCTTGATTTTGATATTTTTATACCTATCAAGACCTAATTACAGCTGCTCATAAGGCCTAAAAGGATTAGAACTTGTTTCAATTAATTACAAGTAGTTAATCCTTTTAAAATTTTGATTTCGACGAAGACTACGCATCATATAACTTTTGATTTATAACTCACTTTTCAAGTATTTATAGTCTTTAAATGGTCATGACTTCTTCATTAAAGTTGTAGATCTTGATTTGCTCTTAAGTTTAGAATTTTAAATCATTAAATTTTGAGTATTCTAGCTCAAGTTATGACCCATCGAATGTGCTGTACTTTCAAACTGTAAATTTCACATTAAAAATCTGATTTTCCTATAAAAATTTAATATAAATACGAATTTAGCTTCTGATTTGTAGCTCACTTTTTAGGTACTTAAAGTATTTGAATAACCACAACTTCTACATTAAAAGTTGTAGATCTTTATTTTCTCTTGAATTTAGACTTTTGAATCCCTCAATCCTGAGTCTTCTAGTTCAAGTTATAATTCGTCGAATGTGCTGCACTTTTGACTTGCGAATTTCACATTAAAAATTTAAAAATTTACTATAAAAAATATAAATATGAATTTAATTTAAATAAACTAATTAATCATTAATTATACTCTAAAATAGCCTAATCAATCTATTTGATTACTAAATAGACTTTAAATCATTAGTTCATGGCTATAGAAAATAAAATACCAAACTAAGCAAAAACAAATAAATTCACGGTAGAAAAATAAAGCTACTGAGTTATGTCTTACTTTTCAGGTATTTACAGTCTTCAAATAGCCACGACTTCTTCAAGAAAATTGCAGATATGGATTTTATCTTAAATTTAGGCTATTGGATCATTCAATTCTGAATCTTCAAGCTCAAGTTATGTTATGTCAAATGTGCTGAACTTTCAAGCTACGATTTCACATTAAAAATCCAAATTTCTTACAAAAATTCAATATAAATATGAATTTAATTTAAATAAACTAATCTATCTATCTATCGATTAAATATATAATAGTAGAGAATTCCTAATTGTAATTGATTTTCAATTTCAGTCAATTAGGTCATTTTTATATCCCAAATGTTGATGTGGCAGAACACCAAAGGTAGAGTTTTCACAATGAGAGAGTTATTGATTCAGCCACTTTTATTCAACAAAGCAAAACAATTCAGCACTCTTCAAGTTCCCAGGCTATTCTCGCCTAATTAAAATGCATTAAAACACATTCACACTCTTGAAGTTCATTTCCCTCCTCGTCCTCTTTCTCACTTTCATCAATTTCTTCATTTGTGCTCTTCCTAGGTAAGTCCCACCCCTCTTTGTATCTCTCTTCATTCTCTATATACTGCTTAAACAATAGACATTTATATATAACTGAAGTAGAAATCATCAAAAGTGAATCCAATAATGAGCCATTGCCTGTAGTTGCTTCTTTCATCGTTTCTTTTTTTTTTCCTGTGTTTTTGATATGGGACAGCAGTCGTTGATCTATAGCTTTGTAGCAAGGGAAACGTCTATCCTTGCTGATAGGAAGCAAGAGTCGCCGACAGCAATGGAGGCCAATATTTATGCCTGGGCCAATGGTTTCTCATCTTTAATTGTTGGGTAGATTGTCGCCAATGGTTACAAAATTTAGCCCCGCCCTCTTCAACTGCAAATCTGGCAGAATATTTGAGATCCCACTTGGGTCCCTGACACACAGTGGAGGTATTAAGGACGGATGGTCGTCCACGGCATTTAAGCACTCCGACGTTGCTGTCTCAAGTGCTCTGGCGACCCCTTGCAGGATAAAAACACTTTTGTGGTGTATAAAGGAAATGACATTAAGGGTTTGGTTGATGCAGTTCTTGAATCCATTATTATGCTTTATTTTATTTCTGAATTTTGTATATGTTCTATAAAATGCAGAGCTTCAAGTTGCAGAAATCAACCGGAAAGAAATCGTATATATTTATCTTTCTATAACATGGAGTAATCAATCAATGTATCGGAACTGGGCTTCTCTTCTTGAATCAAGGTTATTTTTACTTTAATTTGTTAGACTGTTACATATATATTTTGCAAAGTAGAGTAATTAATAATTTATTAGTACTGATATATATTAATTTAATACTAGCAGGTTTTCTGATGTGGCAGGTTTTCTGATGCGGCCGTACTGGGAATAGTGTGTTGGCTAGAAATACAAGGCAAGATTAACACTCAATTGCTCTCACCAAATGGCATTACTACAAACTCGTAATGTCCATATCTCGTTCGAAAAGCAGTCTTTGGAATAGAAGCTTCACCCACTCTAAGTTACCAATACCCCGATCTCAAATCAATCTTGAAAAACACCGATGCCCTTTTCAATTGGTCAAGCAAATCGTCTATCCTAGGCAATGGATATTTGTTTTTCACAGTTATTTGATTCAACCTTCGATAATCAATACACAATCTCAAACTTCCATCCTTCTTTTTGCCAAACAATACCGGAGCACCCCACGGAGAAATGCTTGGCCTAATGAATCCCTTGTTTAACAACTCTTCTAATTGCTTCTTCAATTCTTTCAACTCTATTGGTGACATTCGGTATGGCATAATAGAAATAGGTGCAACTCCTAGAATAGTTTCAATCTCGAAATTGACTTCCCTTTGAGGAGGCAAACCCAGTAAATCTTTTGGAAATACATCTATAAACTCATTCACTATCGAAACCTCAGATACTTTTGGACTCACCACTGTAGTGTCAATCACATTAGCTAAGTATGCTTCACACCCACTTTTAATCAATTAAAAAGTTATTTTCGCGGATATCAAACAATTTGGAACCGTCTTCCTTTCACCTACAATCACTGTTTTCATGTGCCCTTCTATTTCCATACTAACCCCTTTGGTCTGACAATCAATAATTGCATGATTCCGAGACAACCAATTCATACCCAATATCACATCAAAATCTCTCAAACTAATCACTACTAAATCAACATTAAATGAAATACCTCCCATAATCACCAAACAATCCTTCACTATTGTATTCACAACTACAACACTACCGCAGGCATAGAAACATAAATATCAAAACCCAATGCTGAAATATGACTATTTATACGCAATGCAAACTCAAATAAAATTAATGAACATATGGATCCCGGATCTATCAAAACATTTGCATCATGACCACAGACAGAAAGTATACCAATAATAACATCCAGTGAAAAAAAAAGCCTCCTACGTTATCACAGCATAAACTCGTGCTTGAGGTTGACCGATAAGTCCCGCTTGTGTCACCGGTGAACTCGTACTAACACCTCCTCTACCACCTCTTCCTCTACCTCGAGCTACACTACCTTGCATCACATTCTCTCCAACACTGCTCTGGCTCATTGATGGATAACTGCTACCTGCACCTCTACCCTTTGGACAGCTATTAGCATAATGCCCTGGTTTACTACATCAAAAACAAATCACAGAATTGGGACCCCAACATTCACCAGCATGAAACCGACCACACTATGGGCAAGAAAAAATAGAGCCTCGACTACGAGTCCCACTAACCCCACATCTAGCATCAAATCTCGATCCTCTAGATCTCCTACCACTCATACCAGATGAAAAAGTAGCTAATCCTGTGGGTCTAACCATTCCCCTACCTCTGAAACTTCCTCTCTGGAAACCAAAACCTCTGAAAGACATACTACCCGGCGTAGATGTTTGGCTAGAAGTACCTTCTTTTTTCTTCTTCTTGCTTTCAATTTTATTTCTCTCTTGTATCATTTCTTCAGCTCTGGTAGCCATCTCAATCACAGCACTATATGTCAAAGGTCTTACTGCCAACTTCTCACGAATCTCCAGCTTCAAACCACTCTCAAATCTATTTCTCTTCAACTCTTATGTTGCTACCTCTTTGGGTGCATACTTTGAAAGTCTGGACAACTTCAAATCATAATATGCTACCGAAATCTCATTCTATTTTAGCTTAAGGAACTCAATCTTTTTCCTATCTTTGTACATTGCTGGAGCATATTTGGTCACAAATTCATGAAGTAAGTCATTCCAAGTCAGGGTTAAAGGTCTATCTCTACTTCCTGGTACAGTTTGCCACCAGTCCAAAGCATCTTTTTAAACAAGAAGGTTGTAAATTTCAGCTTTTGTTTAGGAGTATAGTTAAATCTTTCAACTATAAGTTCAAATTTTATTAGCCACTCCTCTACTACCGCTGGATCTATAGTGCCTACAAACTCCTCACCTCCATGCTTCTTAATCTTTGTAAAAATATCCTCATCCATTGGCGGTGGTCTCATATCTCGCACAACATTAAAGTACTAATGGATTTCTGGGGGTGTAGGTGGTTGTTCCTCAAATCCATGGGCATCACTATGACTATGCATAGACACATTAAACTTCGAGCCAGTGGATTGTGCATCGTGTTCAGCCATCCTATATAATGAACAAAATTTACTACCATGAATGTTATATGCTCAAATGATTTATGCTTGCATGATATGATCTCAATATCCCTTATTCCCATCATAACAATTCACACAAACATATAACACATTCACACATAATCACAAAATTTACACTTTCAACATTCAAACTGAATTTTGAAGCTTTAAATGATTATTTTTGACCCCAAAACTTGCATATTATGGTTGAACCTCTAGCTCATCTAGATCTCTAAATTACGTTCAGTTTGATATATTATGGGCGTTCTAACTCATCATGTGCTAAAAGTTATGGTCGTTTTACTAAAGCATGCTCAAATGCTCCCTAGGAACCTAATCCCATAGCTATGATACCAAAATGTAAAACCCCAAACTTTAACACAAAATTTAAATAAAATAATAATAATAAAATTAAAATTAAAATCAATTAAAAACATGTTTTTTAAAAATTTAGAAAAAAAATTTTTTACAAGAGCAACGATCGTTGTGCCTCTAACAATGATCGTTTGTTAAAGGGCAATAAAAATGTCAAAAGCTACCAAGAATCACACAAACAAAAGCAACATTAACAATGAACTCATTGTGAATTAGAAACGATCATTATGAATAGTACAACGATCATTTTGAATATTACAACGATCGTTGTTAAGGCTAAAATAGCAAAACATAAATTTTGACCAAAATTCATAGTTCTAAAACAAGATTTTCAACTTTTCCCAATAAAAACGGACTCTAACAGGCTCAAAACAACGTAAACATATAGCAAGCTTTCTCACATATTAAAATGTAATAAAAGTATATCAAAAATTTATCCAATCTTATATATCAAGCTATTGTTACTTAATACATATCACAACTTCAAATATACAAATATACAAACACACATTCATAACTATCCCAAACTATCCACATACTCAAGCCTTCAACCAAAATGCATAAAAATGCTTATGAGAATTCACTAGCCAACCTTAGACGCTTCTAATGCTTTATGCACGTGGATGTCCAGACCAACAAGCTATCAACAACCTGAAAAATTAATGCCAAGGGCTGAGCTGGCAACTCAGTAAATGAATAACTGCTAATACTAACTTAACACACAAGCACTTCCAATTCTACACAACACAAATTCAATTCCAATCACACACAGAAATAAAGGGTTACATAGCCCATCAATTCCATTTAATCAAACACCACCTCATCAAACACAAACCACAGTTCCCATATCAAAATTACAATCACCAATAACAATCATCCTTGATAATTAGATAAATCATCTAAATGATTTGTTTAAGGATCGGTAACACTATCAAACAATCAATTCACATCTTTTTCTCATTTTCATATCTTTCCTATTGGTGCACCATTCTCAAATCAATCAATTTCCCCTCTTCACTTTTCTAGGGGTTAAATATCAGTCATTTCAAATCCCCTTTTCTCTTTGCTAGGGGTTTATGACAATTCACAATCTCATTCTTAACAATTGGGTTACCAAATCCTAACCACCCACTTAGACAATTGAGCTCATTACCAAGCCAAACAATAACAATCAATTTAACAAACATTCCATCATAATTAATCAATCCAAAATCCATTTCATGTCAATCAAACATTACCTCCACAAATCCATTCTTTATACAACCATCACAAATCATATTCATTCACATATAATTTTCCTACCATTCAATAATTTCACATTCCTCAACCATAATAACTATTTAACTCAACAAAATATTAAATGCCACCATAGAAATCACGCAAACCAATCAAAACACACTAGCAAATCAATCAATTAGTATTAATAGCTATTTATGTACAAAATTAAACTTCTTTCCCTTTGTTTTGAGCTTTGGAAGAACTTCCAATCTCGCTATTCAAATTTCCACCTTCTAATAACCAAATCAATCATACAAAACATAAATAACTGATTTTTAACCATCATATACACATATATAATGCTTCTTTAACCAAAAAAAAAAAACATTAACCCCATCAAAATAACCCAATAAACTATAAAATCAATTAAAAACACATAAACCTCCATCTCCTTAAAACCCCCTTACCATAAAACTTTAGAATTAAACGAATTAAAAGAAATTAACTATAATTAATTTAAGAAAACTTACCAATTACTAAGAATTCTCTTTAAACTTTTCCCCTTCTCCTCTTCCTTTCCTTTTTCTTAAGCTCTCTACACCCTCTTCTCTTCCTTAAAATCTCTACACATCCCACTAACTTAAGACACCCCTTTCTTATCCCCTTAAAAATCACTTTATTTTATTAATATGATTTAAAATATTCTTATTTGCGACTTAAAAGTTTATCTTTGACTTTTTAACAAAAATTAAGGAAAAATATCAAATTTCACCCCCATAACAAATCTACTCCTCAAACTTCCTCCAAACTAATATTATCAACATATATACCCCTCCTACACATGAATATGATTAATGATGCACAATTAACATAAATTACGTTAATTAATGGCTCTAATTAATTACTAATGATGCTAATTAATTACTAATGCATATAATTATGTATGAGGATGTTACATTATAGATGCTATATGCCTCCAAGGCAACTGTAGGTAATATGCGTTGGCATTCAAAACATGTGTAGGAAGATGCAAAGATGTGTCATCCATCGGACTCTCTAGCATGGAAACACTTTGATAGTGAATTTCCTAAATTTACAAATGAAGTCAGGAATATGAGGCTGGGATTGTGTACAGATGGGTTCCAACCCTTTAGGTAGAGTGGACAATAGTACTCTTCGTGGCCTGTTATTGTGACGCCTTATAATTTACCTCCCGGTATATGCATGAAGGATGAGTTTATGTTTCTTACTGTACTGTGTCCGAGGCTGAGGAATCCGAAAGGAAGGATTGATGTGTTTCTTCAGCCTTTGATTGCAGAACTAAATCAGTTGTGGGAAATGGGTGTGCAGACTTATGACTGTGATAGGAAGCAAAATTTTACTATGAGAGCTACATTGATGTGGACGATTAATGACTTCCCTGCGTATTCTATGCTATCAAGATGGAGTATAGCTGGGAAGCGAGCATGTCCTTATTGCATGGAGGATTCAGATGCTTTCAGTCTAACCAGAAGTGGGAAGATATCGTGGTTTGACAACCACGGTAAATTCCTACGAAGGGCCCATAGTTGGCAGAGGGATACGACTAATTTTAGAAAGGGCAAACAAGTTACTAAATGGTTTAGGGGAGTGAAAAAGGTGATCAGATTTTGAATGAGTTGGATTCAATCGGTTTGAGGAAGGTAACGGAGGTTGATGCTGATATGGTGAATGGGGTGGTTGGGGAACAATTGGTTTGAACAAATGGAGTATTTTCTAGGATCTATCTTACTGGAGCAAAAACCTTGTCAGACATAATCTTGACGTGATGTACGTTAAGAAGAATGTATTTGACAATCTCTTTAACACTGTGATGAACATCCCCGGAAAGAAGAAAGACACTATTAAGTCTAGGGATGACTTGAATGAGTATTGTGATAAGCCTAGATTAGAAAAGGATGAAATTATAGGGAAGTATCCTAAAGCATCCTATGTACTAGATAAGGAATCGAAGCAAAAAGTATTTGATTGGGTAAAAGAACCGAAGTTTCCGGATGGTTATGCTTTGAATATGGGAAGATGTGTTGGTGAAAACAGGTTAAGAATGTTTTTAATGAAGAGTCACGACTGTCATATATTTATGCAAAGACTTTTGCAATTGCATTGAAGGAATTCTTGCCTATTAAGATTTGGGAGTGTATTATAGAGCTGTGCTTGCTTTTTAGAGAATTGACTCAGATATCTTTGCTAGAGGTTGACTTAGATCGGCTGAATGAAAATATTGCTTTAATTCTATGCAAACTAGAACGTTTATGCCTCTTGAGTTTCTTTGACTCCATGGAACATCTACCTGTGCATCAACCATTTGAAGCTATGTTGGCTAGATCTGTCCATTACAAATGGATGTATCCATTTGAGAGGTAATCAATATTCTCATAAATTAATTACATAACGAGTACTCTCACATGTGAACATCCATTTTAACATTTGTTGTTACATACAAATACTTAGGAAGACTTAAAAGAAAAGTTAAAAATAAGAGTCATATTGAAGGTTCAATTGTTAACACATACTTAATGGAAGAGGCGGTGTAGACACCTAATTTTTGGATACAGTTATGTGGAAGCGGCCCGGGGGCCCATTGTTGAATTTGGTCTATTTTATACCAATTTATTACCCCATTTCTCGTAGAAGTGAGCTGAAGAGTACAAAATTTATTTTCAGATATGCTAAATGTTTTTAAAATATTTATGGCATAATTTAGGGTCCGAACAAATGTTTAAATATTTGTCCGAACCCCAAATGCGGCCTAAATAACTCAGAAAATCATTTTGAAAGCCCAAGCCCATTAGGCCCAGGATCGAACATCCTGCCGAATGATCAATGGTCCGGCCGGATGTTCCTATCTCACAGGCATAATATTGGGCAAGGAACATCTGACAGATAACATATAATCATATTTTCCATCCTCACCATTAACAGATATATTCCCTCGCTCGATTTAAAGGGATTCTCTCTAGTCGAGAGGATAACCCTAATTCTCAAGGTATATAATGAAACTGATAACAAATGAAAGAAAAAGGGGGGAGAGGGGGAAGATTTTGAGATTCCTTTTCTTCAATAGTTCAAAATATATTTTCAAGTCACAAAGACAAAAAACGGAGGATTTTGAGAAACTTTGAATGATGGTTTTCAAAACTATTTCATCGAATTTCAATCATTCAAGATGTCAACTACTACCTGAAGAGGTAATCTATCTCATTTCTGAGGGCAACCAATTATCCACATACCCAGAACAAGTCCATTTCTCCATATATTTCATTCACGTTACATGCTGTTATTTTTACATTTTTCTCAACTAATTTTGTTTGATATTCTGGCAACATATATGAGTTTTATGCGAAGTTAGGGAAGTTTTGGACGTAAAATATTTAGGTTTGGAGCTTAGTCACTTTAATGTTAATATTTTCAGTGTAATTTTTATTAGATTTTTGAGTGCTGTTTTAATTTGTTTTGAATGTCTAGAATTGTTCCTTAGAGGTCTGTATATATTGTAAATAGCTTGTACATTGTAAATACATCAGAACATGTAATGTCCAAAAGAAAACAACTTGAGGAAGATGAAGTGCAAGTCGGGCCGGACCTTTAAACATTCGGCCGGATGTTCAATGGTTAGGCCAGACATTCATCCATTCCAACGAATGTCCCACTTGCTGGCCAAGATTCGTGGGTTCATGAAGAACATGTGTTCGAATGATCAAACATCCAGTCGGATCTTCATGAAAGAATGCCAAAAATGAAGATTTTTAAGCCGTAAACCATCTGAAGCTCCGAGGTCGTCCGGTCTATTCTCTCTCAGATAGATCGATCGATCGGTAAGATTTCTTTATATTTTATGCAAATCAACTAGATTTGCTTGTAAAATAATTAATCAGACGTTTAATAAATCAAACCCGGTAAATAAGTAGATAAAAGTTGTATAAACTCATTTCACCTTCCCTTTCTTTGAGGTTGTACGTTTATTATCATTATTTTCATGTATCCCGAAAAATACAAAAAAAAAGGATTAATGTGCAAATATTAACCTCAAAATAAAAATAAAAATAAGTTAGAAGTTAATCGTGGATGTTTTGTATGTAAATAAAATAAGAAAATAAACCACCGGGTAAATTATTGTAAAATAAGTAGAAATTCATTAAATACAGCCAATTGCACTCAAATCAATCAAGGTTAATCATAGTGGACTTAATGCAGAACTAAAATTGATTAGAAACAATATTGGGCTTGCCCATACATTGCATCCTATTTTCTTGGTGATTTATCGCTTTATATTGTTTGTCTCTGTCAGAAAATAATGACCTCATTACTTAATTAAATGGGAAACTACCCCATGTATGGATGACTCATTCCAAACCCAGAAATAATCTGGTGTGATGACGAATGGGATTTTCCCAAAAAGGAATCTACCTGTTTGTTAATCACTAGGTGATCCCGAAGCAATTCGGGTGGCGACTCCACATTTTTCATAAATTCTAAAAATCCATTTAGTGGGTATTGTCACCATTACTATTGGACACCAACCGATTGGTAGGCGGTATAACAAAATAACGCGTCCCGGGCGCTCTGTCCACAGTGGCAACTCCACTAGGGAAGTTTTTACAAATAAAAATGAATGAAGATTCTGAGCAATTTCCCATCTTTTTAATTAATTTGGTCATTGTTTTCTTTTGTATCGCACGTAGATCTGCATTTTACGGGTCCCTATTAAACCCCGGTACCATTTATTATGCAATTCAACGTTTCCACACCAGTTTCTTTGATTGTATTATCAGTGGACCACTCATAGTGATTGAGTATCCTACCTGGTTTACCATCCTGGCAATGGTTAATGAGTCACAGTTAATGGGAAACTCATACCGGATCTCCTATATCCTAGCAATGGTTAATGGGAGTCCGACTCCGTGGGAGCCTTCTTAGCCAAACCAAAAAGTCAAAAGCCCAGCACGTAATGGACAATAGAAGTTTCCACTAGGTTGTACCCTCTAATTCTATCTGTTATAATGTTGCCTTAAGTAATTATGATAATCAAGCCTAAAAGCCAATGCTGAAGCTCTGCTAGCCTAAAAGCGAGAGTGGAGGCAAAAGGATGACAGACTGGATTATCATAAATGCTATTATTTGCTAGGACAGTTAGAAAGAGCATTTATATACGATGGTACTATGATCCCCTGTTGATGATATAAAGTACCCCAGCCTACCTAGGAAATGGACTTTTGGCCAATAGAATACGTGTGTGGGAGAAATAAGGTTGGAAGGTCTGCCAATTGGCAGTATTTATTACATGTACAGCTAACGGTTTTCTTATTTTCTTGTCATGCATACATGCATATACATCTCATGCATATTGCTAACCTTTCTACTTTGCAGTCAATATTGGGTCCCAATCTACTAGGAGGAGAGTAGGAAGCCGGTTGATTAGAGAAAGGGCTAGTTCAAGCATAGACATTACTAACAGAATGGCTAGAGTAGGTCAACCAATTGATATGCAAGCAATGTTGGAGGCCATGAGGAACATGATTAGGGAGGAAGTTCAAAATGTTGTTAATGCCAGAACACCTGAAAAACTCACCTCTAGAGGGGGAAGACAGGACTGAGGGGAACAATGCCATTTCCACTCTCACTAGGAAAATGGAAGAATTGTAAGAACTTGTTCGGGAAAGGAAGTTTGACATGGAGTTTGATCTAGACAACATGGGAGTTAAGGGGATGAAGAAACTGCCTCCTAAATTCACTATGCATGACATGCAGAAATTCAGCGGAGTTGGGGATCCTAAGCTTCACCTTAAGAAATATGGGTCCATCATGGCTTCCACTCCACTTGACAATGAACATAAGGTAGGGGTCTTCCCACTATCTTTGACTGGGGTAGCCCACGACTGGTATCATAGGCTGCCATCCATTGTTCAGTCCAACTAAAATGAGCTTTGCGAGGTGTTCTTAGGGCAATACTCATACAACACCAGGCTGGAAGTTTCGTTGAAGGACCTGGAAATGACTAAGCAAAGATATGGAGAACCATTTGCTGAATTTCTAACTAGATGGAGGAACAAGGCTGCACTCCTCAAAGATAAACCCTCTAAGAAAGACCAAGTCTGGATAGTAGTCGGGAATGTGCTCCCCAACATGGTAGAGACCTTGCAGATCATGAACCCTAAGACTTTAGGTAGCTTGTATGATGATGGGTTACAATATGAAGAGATAGAAGTTGAGAAGAAAAGAAACCAGAAATGGAAGGCCACCTATAGCTGACCCTCAAACTCCAACACCAGAACTGCTGATATGAACGAAGTAATTACCAACCGAAAATTCTCCAACTTTAACCAACCCCTATCCAAAGTATTCGAAACATTAGAGACACAAAACCTGATCAAACCCAAACCAGCCTGATGCCCACCAAACTCGAGCTCACCTGGATACAATCCTAACACCTACTACAAATTCCATAAAACCCCCGGTCATCCCATAGATAACTGCTTCAAAATTCAACACGCCATCCAAGACCTAATTGAAGCTGGTAAGATCACAGACCCAGACCACAGACCAAACACAACCCCCTACCAAATTATAACAGAGTAACCCCACCTAACCAAACTATGTGCATTCAATCCGGTTTCACTGAAACTGAGGTTTTGGCCTCCTTTGAGTCTGTATTCTCATTAGAAGACATGGTTTCCAGCCATGTGAAGCATTTGAAAGAAGAGCTGCCTCAGTTGGGAGATCTATCTGGTTTGTACAAGTTACAGTTGAGTTCAGACAAGCGGGTCAGGAATGTATACATGTTTGATGCTTCGTACTCTTCAAGTGGGGATGAAGCGGAAGTGACAGATATCTTTTATTTGACTCAAAATGATAAGTCTCTAGTACAGGTTACCCAGAGTGGGAGGGATTACCAGAGGAAAGATGTTGATGTCCCAGTGTCTAGTAACCAAAGGAACGGTTTCATCCCAAAAATGGGTAAAGAGATGGTAGAAGTCAGAGAAGACCTGGTAATGGAACAGTTAAAGAGGACCAAGGCGAATGCAAGCATTTGGGATGTACTGGTGTACTCAGAAGCTCACATGATGGCTTTGGTGGACGCTTTGTCCAGAATCTAGGTTCCCGAAGATGTTTCCCCTGAAAACATGGTCAGACTAATACTGGAAAGGAAGATGGGTGACATCACCTTCACCAACAAGGATCTACCTCTGGAATGTCAAGAGCACAATAAGGCTCTGTCTATTGCCTACTGAGCTTAATGGCAAGAGAACTTCATGTGTTATGGTGGATGACGGGTCTGCCATCAATGTCTATCCATCCAAAATTCTCTCTAAGTTGGGGGTTATAGCTGCTAATCTACAACCTTCTGACCTAGTCATCCGAGCATATGACAACTCAAAGAGAAATGTGGAGGGAACCTTTATGGCTAAATTTAAAGTCGGCCCAATTGAATCCGAGATATACATCACTGTCTTGGATATTCTGATGACCTTTACGCTTATGTTAGGTAGGTCGTGGTTCCATTCACTGGAAGGAGTTCCATCCACACTTCACCAGAAGATCAAGTTCCCATATGATGGGGGTATCTTGACCGTCAATGCTGAGCTAACGCATTCAGTTGCTGTGTTACGAGCTGCACCCAAGGGTGAAATTTCTCCCATCGAGTTTCAAATCATGATGATCGGAGAGGGGAAAATGAACTCACAAGTTAGTTCTATGATGCAAAAAATGAATTACCTCCTAGGTCGTGGCCTAGGGAAGAACCAGCAGGGAATACCACGTTCCCAGACTTTAAGACTCAGACTACCTGAGAAGGCTTAGGGTATACTAGAGAACCTACAAAGAAAGGGGGATAGAGCTTCATCAAGAAGGGCGGATTGTATGATTTCTTCATACTAGAAAATCAAAGGGCACCAAGTGAAGCTGTAAATGGTAAAGACTCCCTTCTGATCCTGGAAGAGCTCATCGCTAAAGCGTTGACCGCCAAAATGGAGACACTAGCAATCCAAGAAGAAAATGTGGATGTTAAAGAGAAGGAGGCCTAGCCTGATTTCTCTGATGTTGATGCTTTTATTCATGATGTACTTGTGGAACATTTTTATTCTGATAATGTAATAACTCCTGACCTCTTTGAGGAGGAGGAATTGTTTATTTCAATGGTCAATGATATGAACTCCAACTTTGCTTATTTGTGTGATGTTGATCTTGACGGCACTGTGCATTTCATTAATCAAACCATAAGCATGTTTAACATTAATTATGTGTAAAAGAATGCATTCAATTTAGGTACAAAAGAAGTGCCACAGGAAATACTGATTGCATCTAATGTTACCCCTGAAGAGAAAGAGAGATTTGAACAAATTCATAAAAAGTGGAAGGAAGTATTCGCCTGGACCTATGCAGACATGCCAAGGGTTGACAAAAGCATCGTAGAACATGCTATTCCCACAAAACCAAGCATGAAGCCAATCACAAAGAAACTCAGAAGGATGAGGCCAGAATGGGCATTACTGATCAAAGAAGAGATAGCCAAGTAGTTAAAAGCTGAGTTTTTAGAAGTGGTTGAGCACCCAGAATGGTTAGCCAATATCATCCCAGTACCTAAGAAAGATGGCAGAGTCAGGATGTGTGTGGATTTAGAGATCTGAACAAAGCATCACCGAAGGATAACTTTCTTGTCCCTCACATAAATGTACTTATTGATAGTGTGGTAGCCACTGCGATGTACTCCTCTATGGATGGTTATTCAGAGTACAATCAGATCATGATGGCCATTATCGACAAGACCAAGACATCCTTTATGACTGAATACGATACTTACTGTTACACAGTGATGCCATTCAGACTCAAGAATGCAGGGGCAATGTACCAAAGGATGGCTACAACCTTGATTCATGATATGATGCATAAGGAGGTGAAAGTTTATGTGGATGAAATGATGGTCAAGTCCCCCACACGGCAAAGTCATTTTGAAGCCTTAGAAAAGTTCTTAGAAAGAGCTGCTAGGTACAATCTGAGGTTGAACCCAATAAAGTGTGTGCTTGGAGTAACAGAAAGCAAGCTCTTGGGACACGTGATCAGTCAGAAGGGAATAGAGGTAAATCCAGACAAGATCAAGGCCATCCAAGAAATGCCAGCTCCGAAGACAGAAAAAGAGGTCAAAGGAATCTTGGTAAAAGTCCAATATGTTAGCAGGTTCAAATCACGGTTGATTGTGATCTGCGATCCTATCTTTAAGTTGTTAAGGAAGAACCAGCCAAAAGAATGGAATTCCAGCTGTCAGGAGGCTTTTGAGAGGATAAAACAGTACCTGTCCAATCTACCGGTGCTACAACCTCCTAAGGCTAGGGGACCCCTGATCTTGTCCATGGCATTAGAAGAGGAAGCTATCGGTGCGATGGTAGCTTTGGCAGACGAAGCAGAAAAGCTGGCCAAGTGGTTGGTGTTATTGACCGAGTTTGATATCCGGTAACCGACCAAGAAGACGATCAAAGGACGAGCAATTACTAAATTCTTGGCTCTGAATCCCAAAGAGGTTGACGAGCAATTTGAATTTGAATTCCCTAACGAAGGACTCAGTGCAATAGAAGTTCAAAGTTGGACATTATACTTTGATGGGGCAGTAAGCCATAAGGGAGCAGGGATAGGTGTATTACTCATAACACCTTTAGGGGAACGAATTCCGCTCTCGAAGAAGTTAGAATTTCCAACCACCAACAACATGGCCAAATATAAAGCCTGTATTTTTGGACTAGAAGTAGCAAGCTCGGCAAGAGCTAGAGAAATCTCAGCCTATGGAGATTCAAAACTGGTTGTCAGTCAAGCAACGGATGAATGGGAAGTTAGAGATGAAAAATTGAAGCTGTATGTCAAACACCTACAGTAGGTCAAAGGTCGCTTTCGAAAATGCAACATGTTTCACTTACCAAGAGGAAAAAACCAAATGGCAGATGCTTTAGCCTCGCTTGCCTCAATATGGGAGGATCTTGGCAAAATACAAATGAAACCTCTAGTAATGACGAAAGCTAGATAGCCATGTTACCTGAAGGAGGAGGTAGTATGCTCTATCGGTCCCCAAGAGAAGCCCTAGTTCTATGATGTCTTTAGATACCTGGAGACACGAGAGTACCCTGAGGAATCAACAAGCAAATAGCACTTTGCCATACGACTCGAGTCCAGGAATTACACTTTTCATGATGGTGTATTATACTGAATTTCACCCACCGGAACACTTCTCAGATGTGTCATAAAGAAGGAGGCTAAGGGGATCATGAATGAAATTCATGCAGGAGTTTGTGGACCTCACATGAATGGGCATGTATTGTCACTAAAGATCCAGAGATAGGGATATTATCGGGATACCATGGATAGGGATTGCATCAGAATTGTTCATAAATGCCACAGCTGTCAGATATACGGAGATCAGATTCATGTTCCACCTTTAGAATTGCACAATCTGGCTACCCAATGGCCTTTCTCTGCTTGGGGAATCGACATTATGGGACCCATAAAACCTATTGCTTCTAATGGTCACAAATATATCATTGTGGCAGTTGAGTACTCCACCAGATATGTGGAAGCTGTCTCACTCCCAATGGTCACCGCTCATAGCATGATGCAATTTTTAGATAAGAAGATCAAGTGCAGATTTTGGCTTCCTCACCACTTAGTGTCAGACAACGGGGTACAATTCCAAGGGACGGTGGATTTCCTGAAGGAGAATGGTATAGAGCACCACAAGTCATCTCCTTACAGACCACAAGTGAATGGGGCCATTGAAGCCGCCAACAAGACTGTCAAGAAGATACTAGTGAAGAAGGCCACGACATATAAAGATTGGTCTAAGCAACTACCATATGCTATTTTTGGGTACAACACCACCGTCAGGAGTGCGACGGGCCAAACACCATTCTCCTTGGTACATGGGGGAGAGACAGTGCTTCCGATAGAAATGCAATGCAAGTCGCTTCGGACAATACTGGAATTACAGTTGCTAGAGGCTAAATGGGCAGAGAATAAGAAGAAAGCCCTCTACCACACACAGTTATATCAATAAAGGATGGCTAGCTCATTCAACAAAAGTATCAAGTCTAGAACCATTAACAAGGGGGACTGGGTGCTGAAGCAAGCTAGGCCCATTCCTTTTGATCCTCGGGGCAAGTTCAAACCAACCTGGGAAGGTCCATACATGGTTGTAAAAGTCTTACCCAAGGGGGCAGTCAAGATTTCGGAACTGGAAGGCAATGAATTCACTCAACCAATCAACATGGACAGGCTGACGAAATACTAATAATAAAAAATAAATATATATACATACATATATATATATATATATATATATATATATATATATATATATATATATATAGACACATATACATATATACATATTTGGATGTACATATACATATATATATACATATATGTATATATACATGTATGTATAAATATATACATATATTTGGATGTACATATACATATATATATACATATATGTATATATATATGTATGTATAAATATATACATTTATATGTATATATACATACATATATGTATGTACATATATGTATGTATATATACATATATATGTATATATTTATACATACATATATATATACATATATGTGTGTGTGTGTGTGTGTGTGTGTGTGTGTATGTATCTATATATATATGTATGTATCTATATATATATACACACATATATATGTATGTATGTATATATATTTGACCTGAGAGAAAATTTCCAACTGGAAACTGGAAAACCTGTGAGGGACGGTTTGTAACAGGGAGCATGTTAGGCGTGATCAGTAAAGTATGATCTTGTAACTAAAAGATTGCATTCCTTTAATAAAACAGAATTATTAGTAAACATTGTCTTATTTATGCTTATAGTGAAATGTTTACATGTGCCCAAAAAGAAAAGCATTCTCATAATACGTGCAAAGGGTGGATATGAGACCATCTAACCACTAATGTTTCCATATGGTATTCTACTTGCATTATACAAGTCAGCCGTTGCCCGATCATGGGCAACAGAGGGTTTATCGTGCTACAACACCACCCAGGCCTTGTAAAGATCATCAGTTGTCGTAGTACTGCAGAAGGTCACAATGATAAGATGGTGCCTACCGCCCCAGGCACGCCGAATCTGATCTAGGAACGGAGGTTGCATAAGAGAAGCCTCGAAGTCAGGAAGAACAGGAACAATGTGCTGAATTTGCCCATACTGGCGACAGAGCCGGGAAGGAGTATAAAGACTGGTAAAGTGCAATCCGGCCAGCGGAACACATTTCTCAAAAAGCTCTACGGTCACTTCTGTTAGGGACCAACATGGATAGTGCCAACGGATATTATCCTCATGCCTGTTACCCAAAAAATCATGCCAATAGGCTTCGTACCAGTTAATTACGGCACGAGACAGACAACGAGTCATCAGATGCCTAGGCGTATAAAGACCCAAATTCTGGGGAACCTCCAATAAAGCCAACCTTTCCCTTAGGCAAATCTGTGAAAATCAATAGCCAAATATCATTACCTGTAAAAGCATCGGGCTACCCCTGAACTGACCGCCCTGGGAAACACTGTCTAGGCCAAGAAAGGTTTCAGCCAGGATAACTGGAAAAGGGTCTGCACCATCCTCCACTTGACTAATAATATGGGCAATCTGAATATCACCTGTGCCGTTTAGGTCAGTCAGCAAGCAAGCTGCATACAAAGAAAAAATAAGAATTCTCCGCCAAGAGGGACAACCGATAGTTTTGTGCCTACAGTGTCCTAGCAACTCAGGCAGAGCTAGCCTCCCATTATTTGAATAGGACAGCAAAATCTGAGGTCGCAAGTCAAAAAGTGGAACCATGAAAGCAGGGAAATTCGGTTCCAGAATAAGCAAGGCCATGGGAATCGAAGAAGGTGTGTAACTTCTACCTATAATGGCAGCAAATTCCTCAAGCAAGGGACATATTTCAAAGTCTCTAAAATAGAACATATGGTCCCTAGGACTCAAATATTTGGTAGCACTTTTGAGGAAATGTTCATCAAGAGCCATCGTCCTCACACAAACCATAGAAGACAAAGCAAAATCCAGAAGATAATTCCATTTATGGTGACCAGAACCCAATAACTCTTTGATAAGGTTATTGATCATTGAAGAAGCGGGAGAAAGAAGTGACCTCATGGTTATGGAGTGTTATAAAGGATATAAGGGTGAGAGAAACAAAAGAAAGGCAAAAGAAAGCTATGGGAAAAACAAAGGCAAGGCAAAGGAAGCAAAGAAAATTGCAAGATGGGTCTACGAAGAAGAAATGATTCTCATTTTAAAAGGTGAATTTGCATGCATGTGGGGTGAAGGGGTGGCCTCTAATTGGCGGATAAATAGGCAAGATAGGCCAAAAATCAGTTCTCTAGCAGTGGCAAGGCAGAAAGGGATTAGTGGCATAATACGTGGAAAGATAATTGACAGACGTCAAAAGAGATACATACAAGGACTAAACATCCGACCGGAAGACCAAAGGTCCGACCGAATCTCCAAATGTCCGGCCAGACATTTACGATAGAGATGGACAAAAATTTTCATGCATTCCCATTCATGCATACATCCATTCACATAAATTAAGTTAGCATATAGGTGCATTTGCATTTTCACAAGTAAACATCACCACCTTAGGCATAGAACATTTTTGTAAACACACATTCATGACATATAAAGCATAGTAACATTCCCATAAATAGCTAACTACTATGTTAAATATCCATAAACATCCCAACATCTGCATACATAATTGGTTCAGAATAAAAGCTGCCTCAATGAAAGCACAGCTGTGAAACATCAGAAATGTTCAAGTCAAAGGAGCAAACAAGCGTCCATCACATCAGCAAGTAAGTCTGAGACACGGAGCTCTTAATCCTACCTGGGACAAACCCATTGGGTATAGTCCTCCTCATCCCTGCTGCTGCTGCTACTGTTGGATGAGCCTTCTTCCTCAAAAGATGGTCTGGTCTCAGAAGTCCTCTACTGTAGCTAGGCCCTTAAACTGGCAATCTCTGCCACTTGCTCATCAAATCAGGCCTACCAATCATTACACAGCCCCACAGCCATAAACTTGCATGCCTGAAACATGCCAGCTAGTTGATAAGCATCATCAACTGGAACCTGCAACATAAAGAAATCATGAGAATCTCAGATGACTCGAGTTTTGAAGCAAAATATGACTGTGGATGACTTACCAGGCTAACACCAAGTGAAACCACTATACAATGCTTCGTAGAGGGCTCAATGACCTACTCTACAATACCCCTAGGGGTGCAACAGGTAAAGGAGGAAGAAGGGAAAGATGACACTTGACCGAGACAGGTGGTGCTCCTCAGGCCTGTAGGGACTGGACCTCCGCAGCCAAGACTCTCCCTAGTAGCCATCCCACCAACACAGGCCCCAGCAGAAGAATTGTCCACATGGCCGCCAGTGCTGCTCATCAGATTCAAATCCCTAACATTCCTAGGGAGTTTAACCACATCTCTCCTAGCCTAGAAAAGCAGTTAAGGATCATAACAAGCCAATAAGCAAGAGAAAGCATTCAGAAACAGACAAACACTTACAGCCAGGGCCCTCATCGTGGATAGAGGTAAGGCAGGTAAGCAAGAATCAGCCAGGAAGGAAGGATATGATGCATCCTCGACAATGAAACCCAGAGCTGCCTGGCCGATAATCCAGTGGGCCACAAATGCCTCCCTCATGCGGTGAGTGTAGAACATACTCCGTAGAGGATCCTGGGGAACAATCTCCCGCTCTGTGGTTGAGCACTAGCCGATCACCTGCTCACCCAGGAACCACATCCTGCAGCTTAAGCCCTCCAGCAGAACTCGCCTCTCATCCTTAGCCATGGAGATGGTCACATACTTTAACAGCCTAGCTGGTGCTCCCATCCAGTCAAAATGAAGCTGCTAACATAACCAACCGATCAAGACATGAAAAAAGAGATGAGGAAAGGAATGCAAGCAGACACTTACATCCTTAGCAAAATGAGTCAGCATGTTCAGCATCCTCCTGTGATCCGCTATAGTCATTTGGGGAGATGGGTTGCGTGATGAACCCCACCGCCTCAGCATAGGAAACGTCCCACGAATGCGGATGGGGTGAAGGTTCTTCAACAAGCCCATCTCAATGGCCCATATCTATAAAAGAACAACAGAAGTCAGTAACGAAAAAAATACAATAAAAAGAATGAGCTAAAGCTAAAGCATTTACCTGCACGGCATGCCAGAAGCCGTTCAGCTTCTTGTACCCCATGGAAAACTTGTCCAAGCAGGAGTACAAATAAGCCAAAGCTGCAGACCCCTAGTCGAAATGCCCCATGGCATCAAAATCTCTCAACAAAGGCACGAAGTGGATCCACAAGCTGCTGGTCTCATTGTAAATAGAGTGCTGCCGAACAGGTGGGACAAGAAGATCCGGGCCATCTGATCATGGGCCACATCTGCAACAAGGTCCTGGTATCACTACCACCCATCATCACCCTCAATAAGAAACGGAGCCAGCCACTCCAGCATGCCAGTATAGAGGATCCTCACCCAAATATATGGGTGAAATAAGTAGACCTCTCCTCCAACGAGGTAAAATAGAGCGCACCATCGAAGGGAATCCTCTCACCATCATACCAAACATCGGTGATCGCAGCAAACACACTCAGAATAAGCGTGTACTCTCCACATAGTAGCTAGAAGGTGTGGGTACTACACATCCAGCGCTCCAACAAAGCGTAGGTAGAAGCTCTGTCTATATGACCTAGCTGGTCAGAAAGTGCCATCACGAAAGTATCCAACCCAGTGCGGTGGACTAATTCCCTAAGGGTATCCGGAAGCATGTTCCAGGCCCTCCTGGAATCACAAATGTTCCCAGACTTGGAGAAGCTGGTGACCGATCCTCTCTGCAAATAAACACCTACTGTAAGTAAAGCATGCACAAACAGGTGTTGAACTCACCATTTCATATCACGTGCATAATTCAAAACAAACGGGTTTCGAATAAAGACACATGCAATCATCAAAGATAAAACGAACGGGTTTCAAACATGACACATTTACAACACAATTACAGTCCTAAATGAACAAGTTTTGGGATCAACACACATTCATATGCGACAAAACAAGTCGTAAATGCACCAACACAGCATCTAGCATCATTTAGGAACAATCATACAAACACGTGCACAAATCTAGAGCAAGTGAGTGAAGGATTTACTGGTTGGATGTAAACATCCGGCCGAATGTTTGAACCTTCGGACGGATGATTGAACATCCGGCTGAAATTTTACGACCCAGGCTACAAAACACACTTTCTCACATAATTCACCTACATTTTCTGAGCACTCATATCACATAGCACATCACAATCACCATTGCATACAGAGGCAACCATTTAAAATCAAGATTCAACCACCCAACGCCACTCACACCATACATTCACCAAGATTACCCAATTTTCTAACACCCAGAACCCACAACACATCACAAAATATCCCTAAACTTGACTAAAAAAGCCCAACAACAAGAATTAGTCAAAAATAAGAGAGAGAAAAACTACTAGAAGTCGCAAACGTCCAACCGGATGATTAAACATCCGAACGGATATTCAATCATCCAGCCGGACCTGCACATCTGGGCCGCTGACCCAAATCCATCGAACATAACAACAACAATCTAAACTCACAATAAAGCACCGGGCATTGAAGACTAACCTGCAATGACGCATAACACCCAATTTGAGCGCCCAGATTTGTCAATGGCATGATCTCCATGCCTCTTTCTAATCCACAAGAATCAGGGATATAAACACACTCATCAACAGTGAAGATGGAGCAAGAACAATCCTGGAATGGGTTTAGAGGGTCAACAATGGGATTGGCGGCCTCCAGAGCGTGTGGGTCTACCTCCATTGGAATTTCTCCATGTTCAACCATTAATGGGTATGAGAGGAGAAGAAAAGAAAATGGTAAAGACAGAAGAAAAAAAGAGAGAGAGGAGAAGAAGAGGAAGTGGGAATGAGAAAAGAGATAAAGAGAGAAAATTGGAGTGAGATTAGGGTTTGAGGGAAATTAATTTGAGAGAGTTATTAGAATTGAGTGAAATTGAAATAGAAGAAGATGAAGAGAAAGAGATTGGCAGTTACCTAATGTAAGTGGGGGACCAAATTGCCATTTTGGTCCCTCAAAATTCAAAATCAACTGCATGGCCCAGAAATTAAAAGTCTGTGATGGACAGGCCCAAAAATCAAATTGGCAGTCCTGGAAGCTCCAAAAATTCTAGAATTTTTCTAAGATGGCTAGAAATTTTTCCTAATGGCCCTGGAACCTTCAGGCAATTTTTTTGGATTTCCAGACAAAAATTTTGATAGACAGCGTCAGAATCCCAGAAAATTCAGAACAATAGGAAGACGAAGCCAAAAAATTTCCAAAAAATTCAGGTGATCCCAATACACTATGAATGATTTTTCAAGACTAACCCTGACAAGTGGAACGCTACCGGGGGCCCCAATTGACGAACGGGTCAATTTGTAAAGAAAAATGTACCGGAACCAATGTTAAAGCAAACGAAGCTTTTCCAATGCAATTCTAGACTATTAGGAGTCTAGAATTTCTTATCTAGTCGATTGAGAGCATCCTAGATCTCTGTATCAAGATGGATTGAACTATCTCCAGTATCTCGGAGATGAACTACCTCCAAATTTATCGGCAACGACTATCCAGGGAGACGGACTACCTCCCACCTATCAGAGATGACTATCTAGGGAGATGGATTGCCTCCTAATCATCGACGATGACTATTGAACCCCGATGCCAGAGACACGAGCTGTATCCTTTTGTCAGGTTTGCTTATGGTTTCTTGCTTTGACGTTCGTTTATTCATGTTTTTGTAACATTACTAAACTCTGACAAAGCAGGGGCAAACTGTAGACACCTAATTTTTGGATACTGGTATGTGGAAGCGGTCCGGGAGCCCAATGCTAATTTGGTCTATTTTAGACCAATTGATTACCCCATTTCTCGTAGAAGTGAGCTGAAGAATACAAAAATTATTTTCAAATATGCTAAATGATTTTAAAATATTTATGGCATAATTTAGGGTCCGAACAAATGTTTAAGTATTTGTCCGAACCCCAAATGTGGCCTAAATAACCCATAAAATCATTTTAAAAGCCCTAGCCCATTAGGCCCAGGATCGAACATCCGGCCTAATGATCAATGGTCCGGCCGGATGTTCCTATCTGGCAGGCATAATATTGGGCGAGGAGCGTCTGATAGATAACGTATAATCATATTTTCCATCCCTGCCATTAACATACATATTCCCTCGGTCGGGTTAAAGGGATTCTCTCCGGTCGAGAGGATTACCCTAATTCTAAGGGTATATAATGAAACTGATAACAGATGAAATAAAAAGGGGGGAGATGGGGGACATTTTGAGATTTCTTTTCTTCAGTAGTTTAAAATATATTTTCAAGTCATAGAGACCAAAAACGGAGGATTTTGAGAAACTTTGAACGATGGTTTTCAAAACTATTTCATCGGATTTCAATCATTCAACAGCTCAATTATCCACATACCCAGAACAAGTCCATTTCTCCATATATTTCATTCACATTACATACTATTATTTTTACATTTTTCTCAACTAATTTTGTTTGATATTCTGGCAACATATATGAGTTTTATGCGAAGTTAGGGAAGTTTTGGATGTAAAATATTTAGGTTTAGAGCTTAGTCACTTTAATGTTAATATTTTCAGTGTAGTTTTTATTAGATTTTTGAGTGTTGTTTTAATATGTTTTGAACGTCTAGAATAGTTAGGTTTAGAGCTTAGTCACTTTAATGTTAATATTTTCAGTGTAGTTTTTATTAGATTTTTGAGTGTTGTTTCAATTTGTTTTGAACGTCTAGAATTGTTCCTTAGAGGTATGTATATATTGTAAATAGCTTGTACATTGTAAATACATCAGAACATGTAATGTCCAAAATAAAACAACTTGAGGAAGATGAAGTGCAGGTCCGGCCGGACCTTCAAACATTGGGCCGGATGTTCAATGGTCTGGCCGGACGTTCATCCATTCCAACGAATGTCTTACTTGCTGACCAAGAGTCGTGGGTTCATGAAGAACATGCGTCCGAATGATCAAACATCTGACTGGATCTTCATGACAAATTGCCAAAAATGAAGATTTTTAGGCCGTAAACCATCCGAAGCTCCGAGGTCGTCTGGTCTATTCTCTCCCGGATAGATCGGTCGATCGGTAGGATTTCTTTATTTTTTATGTAAATCACCTAGATTTGTTTCTAAAATAATTAATCGGACGTTTAATAAATGAAACCCAGTAAATAAGTAGATAAAAGTGGTAGAAACTCATTTCACCTTCCCTTTCTTTAAGGTTGTATGTTTATTATCATTATCTTCATGTATCCTGGAAAATACAAAAAAAAAATAGATTAATGTGCAAATATTAACCTCATAATAAAAATAAAAATAAGTTAGAAATTAATCGTTGATGTTTTGTATGTAAATAAAATAAGAAAATAAGAAAATTAAATGGGAAATTGCCCCATGTATGGATGACTCATTCCGACCCCAGAAATCATCTGGTGTGATGACGAATGGGATTTTCCCAAAAAGGAATCTACCTGTTTGTTAATCACTAGGTGATCCCGAAGCAATTCGGGTTGCGACTCCACATTTTTCATAAATTCTAAAAATCAATTTAGTGGGTATTGTCATCATTGCTATTGGACACCAACCGACAGGCAAGCGGTATAACAAAATAACGCGTCTCGGGCTCTCTGTCCACAGGCGGCTAAGTTTGCTTCTTTTTACTTTGAAGATGAGGGACCTTCAGTCACTCGGTGAGTTCTTTAGAATGACGTTACCGTTAAGGACAATTATGAGGATGATGAGGATTGATTGTCAATATTCAGGCTTGCTGGTAGACCAATTGGTTAAAAAAATATGAGGCTACTGTTGAATGAAGAGTATCAAGTTACACATACTTATGTTCTCTTATATTGTTTGGAAGTCGAAGAATATACGAATTAAGAAGTTAAAATATAAACAATACAAGTTAATATATAATATTTGTGCATAACATTTTCCTAACACCTTCATATGGATTGAATAGGATATATGTTGCGGCATTACGCATAGTGAATCCTGAAATCTCAGACACAGAGGTTGACGTGAAGCTTGATATGTTATTTCCAGCATGGTTTCGAGATTATGTAATTTGACTTACCCTATATATCCATATGTCAGCAAATGTACCTTGCATATTTGTCTAAATTAGATACATTCATTTTTAATTTATGTTCTTGACCCTCGTAACGAAGTTTTAAATGAATACATCAGAAGTTTAGCATACGGTCCAATCACACATGTCACTACTTATGATGGATATACTGTGAATGGGTACAAGTTTC
The DNA here is from genome assembly GCA_948193215.1 of Bocquillonia castaneifolia. Taxonomy (NCBI): domain Eukaryota; kingdom Viridiplantae; phylum Streptophyta; class Magnoliopsida; order Malpighiales; family Euphorbiaceae; genus Bocquillonia; species Bocquillonia castaneifolia. Next base: position 26,906 of record CANYLF010164078.1, read on the forward strand.
ATACTGATTCGTATGGAGGTGATCGGGCAACTTATAATAGTGGTTTTTGCATTAAAGGGACAAAGTACACTACTTCTGAGAGTGATTATTATGGAAGATTGAAGGAGATAGTTGAGCTGGAGTACCTAGGTGAACAAATCAAGAAAAATATTTTATTCAACTGGGATTGGTATGATTTGACTTTAAACAGAGGAATGATTATTCACAAGAAGTATAAACTTGTTGAGGTTAACACTCGAAGGCGAGTTCACAAATATGAACCGTTTGTGTTAGCAGCCCAAGTTTATTTCTGTTCATATCCAAGTAAGAACAAGAATAGGGTAAATTGGGAGGCAGTATGTAAGATGAAAGCTAGGGATAATATTGACATGCCTGAGTCTTAAACATCAGATGTTATTGTACCCCCATTCCAAGAAGAGTTGGATGATGAAAATGGGGTAGAAGAAGTTAAAGTAGATGATGAATGCCCTGATTTAGTTAACCTTGATCAGGAATTTAAGGAAATTATTGATTTTGAACCAAATGGTGAAGAAGAGGAGGTTGAATACGAGACATCTACTGATGATGATGATAAAGAAGAAGCAAATGATATACTTGATCTTCTAGCAAATGACTCTGATTAAATATATGTAACAATTTCATCTTTCATATTACAATGTTAATTATAATTCAATGCATTACAATATATAATTTGTTATTTATGTTCACTGACATATTGTTTATTATTTTTTTATGTGTTCAGGTATGAGAGGAGGCAAGGGTAAAGCGGCTGCTACACTAGTAGCCAGACATACACGACAGGCGGCGTTGAGGCTCCAGCTTATTGATGAGGAGGAGCTGGTCTCTACTTCTCAACTAGTACCCACCATTGGTACTAGTTTGACTCCATCACAGTCTCCCCAGGAGGTGATGCTAATTGGTACATCGACATAGCCGATTATTACAACTGTTGCGACTACAGTTGCTGCGGCTGGTACTCCTACACCTCCACAGCCTATTATAGTACCTCCATCTTTTACTACTGTAGGACTTGCTCCTCTTGCCATCCCTCCAAGTGATGGAGTTACTGCTTCATTTGCATCTTCATCTAGTCCACTCACACCATCCAGCCGCAATCCATTGTCTACTGCTCCTACTTCTCAGTGCCTACTGCTCCTACTCCTGTAGTGCCTACTACTACTACTCCTCTAGTATCTACTGCTCTTGCTCTTCCAGCATCGACTCTGCCTTCATCTTCATATGTTAGACCTTCATATCAACCTAGACCACCTTTAGGGATGGCTAGAGTGACTCGATCAACTCGAGGGAATCGAGGTGCGGGTAGACCACCTGCAAGTAGAGTTCATGCTTCTTCTGCATCATCTTCATCTTCTGCTCCATCTTTTGAGGATACTTCAGCTGATGCTCCCCCCGTTGATGGGAAGCAGCTTTGTTGGCCGAATGCCAAAGTAGTGTTAGTATATTTTAAATTTGTCTTTCGTTTATCGGTGATTATATTCCCACTTGTTTAACACTTCAATGTTTTATGTAGGAAATTGATCCATACTCAGCAGACATCCAGGGATATTATGGACTACTTTGAGAAGATGCAGTTCAAAGAAGGCTACACCTGGAGCAAACTTACAAAGGACCAGATTGATATTTACATTAAGGAGTTTGGGGTAATATTCAATCAATTCTAATTAGTTATACTTACTTTCAAATGTGTTTTATACTGACTTTT